>CAKZFU010000064.1:0-27500 GCA_936450465.1 Gibbula magus | reverse complement strand
CCCTAACCCTAACCCTAACCCTAACCCTAACCCTAACCCTAACCCTAACCCTAACCCTAACCCTAACCCTAACCCTAACCCTAACCCTAACCCTAACCCTAACCCTAACCCTAACCCTAACCCTAACCCTAACCCTAACCCTAACCCTAACCCTAACCCTAACCCTAACCCTAACCCTAACCCTAACCCTAACCCTAACCCTAACCCTAACCCTAACCCTAACCCTAACCCTAACCCTAACCCTAACCCTAACCCTAACCCTAACCCTAACCCTAACCCTAACCCTAACCCTAACCCTAACCCTAACCCTAACCCTAACCCTAACCCTAACCCTAACCCTAACCCTAACCCTAACCCTAACCCTAACCCTAACCCTAACCCTAACCCTAACCCTAACCCTAACCCTAACCCTAACCCTAACCCTAACCCTAACCCTAACCCTAACCCTAACCCTAACCCTAACCCTAACCCTAACCCTAACCCTAACCCTAACCCTAACCCTAACCCTAACCCTAACCCTAACCCTAACCCTAACCCTAACCCTAACCCTAACCCTAACCCTAACCCTAACCCTAACCCTAACCCTAACCCTAACCCTAACCCTAACCCTAACCCTAACCCTAACCCTAACCCTAACCCTAACCCTAACCCTAACCCTAACCCTAACCCTAACCCTAACCCTAACCCTAACCCTAACCCTAACCCTAACCCTAACCCTAACCCTAACCCTAACCCTAACCCTAACCCTAACCCTAACCCTAACCCTAACCCTAACCCTAACCCTAACCCTAACCCTAACCCTAACCCTAACCCTAACCCTAACCCTAACCCTAACCCTAACCCTAACCCTAACCCTAACCCTAACCCTAACCCTAACCCTAACCCTAACCCTAACCCTAACCCTAACCCTAACCCTAACCCTAACCCTAACCCTAACCCTAACCCTAACCCTAACCCTAACCCTAACCCTAACCCTAACCCTAACCCTAACCCTAACCCTAACCCTAACCCTAACCCTAACCCTAACCCTAACCCTAACCCTAACCCTAACCCTAACCCTAACCCTAACCCTAACCCTAACCCTAACCCTAACCCTAACCCTAACCCTAACCCTAACCCTAACCCTAACCCTAACCCTAACCCTAACCCTAACCCTAACCCTAACCCTAACCCTAACCCTAACCCTAACCCTAACCCTAACCCTAACCCTAACCCTAACCCTAACCCTAACCCTAACCCTAACCCTAACCCTAACCCTAACCCTAACCCTAACCCTAACCCTAACCCTAACCCTAACCCTAACCCTAACCCTAACCCTAACCCTAACCCTAACCCTAACCCTAACCCTAACCCTAACCCTAACCCTAACCCTAACCCTAACCCTAACCCTAACCCTAACCCTAACCCTAACCCTAACCCTAACCCTAACCCTAACCCTAACCCTAACCCTAACCCTAACCCTAACCCTAACCCTAACCCTAACCCTAACCCTAACCCTAACCCTAACCCTAACCCTAACCCTAACCCTAACCCTAACCCTAACCCTAACCCTAACCCTAACCCTAACCCTAACCCTAACCCTAACCCTAACCCTAACCCTAACCCTAACCCTAACCCTAACCCTAACCCTAACCCTAACCCTAACCCTAACCCTAACCCTAACCCTAACCCTAACCCTAACCCTAACCCTAACCCTAACCCTAACCCTAACCCTAACCCTAACCCTAACCCTAACCCTAACCCTAACCCTAACCCTAACCCTAACCCTAACCCTAACCCTAACCCTAACCCTAACCCTAACCCTAACCCTAACCCTAACCCTAACCCTAACCCTAACCCTAACCCTAACCCTAACCCTAACCCTAACCCTAACCCTAACCCTAACCCTAACCCTAACCCTAACCCTAACCCTAACCCTAACCCTAACCCTAACCCTAACCCTAACCCTAACCCTAACCCTAACCCTAACCCTAACCCTAACCCTAACCCTAACCCTAACCCTAACCCTAACCCTAACCCTAACCCTAACCCTAACCCTAACCCTAACCCTAACCCTAACCCTAACCCTAACCCTAACCCTAACCCTAACCCTAACCCTAACCCTAACCCTAACCCTAACCCTAACCCTAACCCTAACCCTAACCCTAACCCTAACCCTAACCCTAACCCTAACCCTAACCCTAACCCTAACCCTAACCCTAACCCTAACCCTAACCCTAACCCTAACCCTAACCCTAACCCTAACCCTAACCCTAACCCTAACCCTAACCCTAACCCTAACCCTAACCCTAACCCTAACCCTAACCCTAACCCTAACCCTAACCCTAACCCTAACCCTAACCCTAACCCTAACCCTAACCCTAACCCTAACCCTAACCCTAACCCTAACCCTAACCCTAACCCTAACCCTAACCCTAACCCTAACCCTAACCCTAACCCTAACCCTAACCCTAACCCTAACCCTAACCCTAACCCTAACCCTAACCCTAACCCTAACCCTAACCCTAACCCTAACCCTAACCCTAACCCTAACCCTAACCCTAACCCTAACCCTAACCCTAACCCTAACCCTAACCCTAACCCTAACCCTAACCCTAACCCTAACCCTAACCCTAACCCTAACCCTAACCCTAACCCTAACCCTAACCCTAACCCTAACCCTAACCCTAACCCTAACCCTAACCCTAACCCTAACCCTAACCCTAACCCTAACCCTAACCCTAACCCTAACCCTAACCCTAACCCTAACCCTAACCCTAACCCTAACCCTAACCCTAACCCTAACCCTAACCCTAACCCTAACCCTAACCCTAACCCTAACCCTAACCCTAACCCTAACCCTAACCCTAACCCTAACCCTAACCCTAACCCTAACCCTAACCCTAACCCTAACCCTAACCCTAACCCTAACCCTAACCCTAACCCTAACCCTAACCCTAACCCTAACCCTAACCCTAACCCTAACCCTAACCCTAACCCTAACCCTAACCCTAACCCTAACCCTAACCCTAACCCTAACCCTAACCCTAACCCTAACCCTAACCCTAACCCTAACCCTAACCCTAACCCTAACCCTAACCCTAACCCTAACCCTAACCCTAACCCTAACCCTAACCCTAACCCTAACCCTAACCCTAACCCTAACCCTAACCCTAACCCTAACCCTAACCCTAACCCTAACCCTAACCCTAACCCTAACCCTAACCCTAACCCTAACCCTAACCCTAACCCTAACCCTAACCCTAACCCTAACCCTAACCCTAACCCTAACCCTAACCCTAACCCTAACCCTAACCCTAACCCTAACCCTAACCCTAACCCTAACCCTAACCCTAACCCTAACCCTAACCCTAACCCTAACCCTAACCCTAACCCTAACCCTAACCCTAACCCTAACCCTAACCCTAACCCTAACCCTAACCCTAACCCTAACCCTAACCCTAACCCTAACCCTAACCCTAACCCTAACCCTAACCCTAACCCTAACCCTAACCCTAACCCTAACCCTAACCCTAACCCTAACCCTAACCCTAACCCTAACCCTAACCCTAACCCTAACCCTAACCCTAACCCTAACCCTAACCCTAACCCTAACCCTAACCCTAACCCTAACCCTAACCCTAACCCTAACCCTAACCCTAACCCTAACCCTAACCCTAACCCTAACCCTAACCCTAACCCTAACCCTAACCCTAACCCTAACCCTAACCCTAACCCTAACCCTAACCCTAACCCTAACCCTAACCCTAACCCTAACCCTAACCCTAACCCTAACCCTAACCCTAACCCTAACCCTAACCCTAACCCTAACCCTAACCCTAACCCTAACCCTAACCCTAACCCTAACCCTAACCCTAACCCTAACCCTAACCCTAACCCTAACCCTAACCCTAACCCTAACCCTAACCCTAACCCTAACCCTAACCCTAACCCTAACCCTAACCCTAACCCTAACCCTAACCCTAACCCTAACCCTAACCCTAACCCTAACCCTAACCCTAACCCTAACCCTAACCCTAACCCTAACCCTAACCCTAACCCTAACCCTAACCCTAACCCTAACCCTAACCCTAACCCTAACCCTAACCCTAACCCTAACCCTAACCCTAACCCTAACCCTAACCCTAACCCTAACCCTAACCCTAACCCTAACCCTAACCCTAACCCTAACCCTAACCCTAACCCTAACCCTAACCCTAACCCTAACCCTAACCCTAACCCTAACCCTAACCCTAACCCTAACCCTAACCCTAACCCTAACCCTAACCCTAACCCTAACCCTAACCCTAACCCTAACCCTAACCCTAACCCTAACCCTAACCCTAACCCTAACCCTAACCCTAACCCTAACCCTAACCCTAACCCTAACCCTAACCCTAACCCTAACCCTAACCCTAACCCTAACCCTAACCCTAACCCTAACCCTAACCCTAACCCTAACCCTAACCCTAACCCTAACCCTAACCCTAACCCTAACCCTAACCCTAACCCTAACCCTAACCCTAACCCTAACCCTAACCCTAACCCTAACCCTAACCCTAACCCTAACCCTAACCCTAACCCTAACCCTAACCCTAACCCTAACCCTAACCCTAACCCTAACCCTAACCCTAACCCTAACCCTAACCCTAACCCTAACCCTAACCCTAACCCTAACCCTAACCCTAACCCTAACCCTAACCCTAACCCTAACCCTAACCCTAACCCTAACCCTAACCCTAACCCTAACCCTAACCCTAACCCTAACCCTAACCCTAACCCTAACCCTAACCCTAACCCTAACCCTAACCCTAACCCTAACCCTAACCCTAACCCTAACCCTAACCCTAACCCTAACCCTAACCCTAACCCTAACCCTAACCCTAACCCTAACCCTAACCCTAACCCTAACCCTAACCCTAACCCTAACCCTAACCCTAACCCTAACCCTAACCCTAACCCTAACCCTAACCCTAACCCTAACCCTAACCCTAACCCTAACCCTAACCCTAACCCTAACCCTAACCCTAACCCTAACCCTAACCCTAACCCTAACCCTAACCCTAACCCTAACCCTAACCCTAACCCTAACCCTAACCCTAACCCTAACCCTAACCCTAACCCTAACCCTAACCCTAACCCTAACCCTAACCCTAACCCTAACCCTAACCCTAACCCTAACCCTAACCCTAACCCTAACCCTAACCCTAACCCTAACCCTAACCCTAACCCTAACCCTAACCCTAACCCTAACCCTAACCCTAACCCTAACCCTAACCCTAACCCTAACCCTAACCCTAACCCTAACCCTAACCCTAACCCTAACCCTAACCCTAACCCTAACCCTAACCCTAACCCTAACCCTAACCCTAACCCTAACCCTAACCCTAACCCTAACCCTAACCCTAACCCTAACCCTAACCCTAACCCTAACCCTAACCCTAACCCTAACCCTAACCCTAACCCTAACCCTAACCCTAACCCTAACCCTAACCCTAACCCTAACCCTAACCCTAACCCTAACCCTAACCCTAACCCTAACCCTAACCCTAACCCTAACCCTAACCCTAACCCTAACCCTAACCCTAACCCTAACCCTAACCCTAACCCTAACCCTAACCCTAACCCTAACCCTAACCCTAACCCTAACCCTAACCCTAACCCTAACCCTAACCCTAACCCTAACCCTAACCCTAACCCTAACCCTAACCCTAACCCTAACCCTAACCCTAACCCTAACCCTAACCCTAACCCTAACCCTAACCCTAACCCTAACCCCTAACCCTAACCCTAACCCTAACCCTAACCCTAACCCTAACCCTAACCCTAACCCTAACCCTAACCCTAACCCTAACCCTAACCCTAACCCTAACCCTAACCCTAACCCTAACCCTAACCCTAACCCTAACCCTAACCCTAACCCTAACCCTAACCCTAACCCTAACCCTAACCCTAACCCTAACCCTAACCCTAACCCTAACCCTAACCCTAACCCTAACCCTAACCCTAACCCTAACCCTAACCCTAACCCTAACCCTAACCCTAACCCTAACCCTAACCCTAACCCTAACCCTAACCCTAACCCTAACCCTAACCCTAACCCTAACCCTAACCCTAACCCTAACCCTAACCCTAACCCTAACCCTAACCCTAACCCTAACCCTAACCCTAACCCTAACCCTAACCCTAACCCTAACCCTAACCCTAACCCTAACCCTAACCCTAACCCTAACCCTAACCCTAACCCTAACCCTAACCCTAACCCTAACCCTAACCCTAACCCTAACCCTAACCCTAACCCTAACCCTAACCCTAACCCTAACCCTAACCCTAACCCTAACCCTAACCCTAACCCTAACCCTAACCCTAACCCTAACCCTAACCCTAACCCTAACCCTAACCCTAACCCTAACCCTAACCCTAACCCTAACCCTAACCCTAACCCTAACCCTAACCCTAACCCTAACCCTAACCCTAACCCTAACCCTAACCCTAACCCTAACCCTAACCCTAACCCTAACCCTAACCCTAACCCTAACCCTAACCCTAACCCTAACCCTAACCCTAACCCTAACCCTAACCCTAACCCTAACCCTAACCCTAACCCTAACCCTAACCCTAACCCTAACCCTAACCCTAACCCTAACCCTAACCCTAACCCTAACCCTAACCCTAACCCTAACCCTAACCCTAACCCTAACCCTAACCCTAACCCTAACCCTAACCCTAACCCTAACCCTAACCCTAACCCTAACCCTAACCCTAACCCTAACCCTAACCCTAACCCTAACCCTAACCCTAACCCTAACCCTAACCCTAACCCTAACCCTAACCCTAACCCTAACCCTAACCCTAACCCTAACCCTAACCCTAACCCTAACCCTAACCCTAACCCTAACCCTAACCCTAACCCTAACCCTAACCCTAACCCTAACCCTAACCCTAACCCTAACCCTAACCCTAACCCTAACCCTAACCCTAACCCACTAACCCTAACCCTAACCCTAACCCTAACCCTAACCCTAACCCTAACCCTAACCCTAACCCTAACCCTAACCCTAACCCTAACCCTAACCCTAACCCTAACCCTAACCCTAACCCTAACCCTAACCCTAACCCTAACCCTAACCCTAACCCTAACCCTAACCCTAACCCTAACCCTAACCCTAACCCTAACCCTAACCCTAACCCTAACCCTAACCCTAACCCTAACCCTAACCCTAACCCTAACCCTAACCCTAACCCTAACCCTAACCCTAACCCTAACCCTAACCCTAACCCTAACCCTAACCCTAACCCTAACCCTAACCCTAACCCTAACCCTAACCCTAACCCTAACCCTAACCCTAACCCTAACCCTAACCCTAACCCTAACCCTAACCCTAACCCTAACCCTAACCCTAACCCTAACCCTAACCCTAACCCTAACCCTAACCCTAACCCTAACCCTAACCCTAACCCTAACCCTAACCCTAACCCTAACCCTAACCCTAACCCTAACCCTAACCCTAACCCTAACCCTAACCCTAACCCTAACCCTAACCCTAACCCTAACCCTAACCCTAACCCTAACCCTAACCCTAACCCTAACCCTAACCCTAACCCTAACCCTAACCCTAACCCTAACCCTAACCCTAACCCTAACCCTAACCCTAACCCTAACCCTAACCCTAACCCTAACCCTAACCCTAACCCTAACCCTAACCCTAACCCTAACCCTAACCCTAACCCTAACCCTAACCCTAACCCTAACCCTAACCCTAACCCTAACCCTAACCCTAACCCTAACCCTAACCCTAACCCTAACCCTAACCCTAACCCTAACCCTAACCCTAACCCTAACCCTAACCCTAACCCTAACCCTAACCCTAACCCTAACCCTAACCCTAACCCTAACCCTAACCCTAACCCTAACCCTAACCCTAACCCTAACCCTAACCCTAACCCTAACCCTAACCCTAACCCTAACCCTAACCCTAACCCTAACCCTAACCCTAACCCTAACCCTAACCCTAACCCTAACCCTAACCCTAACCCTAACCCTAACCCTAACCCTAACCCGAATTTCCCTTGTTAAAGGGAGTCTACTTGTGACTAGGATTGACACGTCAATACTGCAGGTCTTCAAGAATCCCGTTTCAAATTACCTTTGAGCATGTAACCAGTGCAAACAACATTTTTGGACTGTGTACTTCTCAATAATAATTACGGGAACCAATTTGAATTAATTTGTAAAAGCAGTAAACAAAAATAATACATTTTTGGGCTCAAAATTTTGTTGTGCTCAAACCATGAATTTTCGGTGTGTCATGGTGGCAGAAACATGGCAAGACAGGAATACACACTTTTGGAGTTTGTACCTCTCAATAAGAACTAAGGAAACGGATTTGAATTTTGTTTTAACACCAGGAATAAAAAAAACGTGTGTTGCTCCGATTTGGCTCAAACCTTGATTTTTATGATCCTCGCGGGATTAGAAAGTTGAGAAATCCAGGTTGCGTTTTGGACTCTAAAAAAAAAAAAAAAAAAGAAGTAAAAGGACCTCCATATATATATGGCATTGGTGCAGACAAGCAGGCTTTACTTGCTTCTTCTCTTGTGTCTATTGATTCAATTATTTCGTCAGCATATATATGAGCTATCAAACGTGATTCTATCTTCAGTAGTTTTCGAACAAAAAATCTCCAAAGAAAATCCCCTTAAAATCGTCAAATGTGTTCATGTCGACGTTTTGCTTAAACGGTCAACATTTACATGATCACATTCTGAAGTGGACCTGTTAAACCACAAATTGTGAACAGATTGCAAAAAACAGAATTCGAATCAGAGTTTTCCTTAGCGAGTGAGGTCCATTTGAACATAGAGCCGAAAAACGCACTTTTTAAAAATGACCATGTTCAAGGAGAGATTATTAAAATTCTAGGATGAAATTCAAAAATCGACTTCTACAATCCTCTTACTAATGTATTTATCTTCAAAATAAGCTATCACATGTAGCTATAGTCATAGATTTGAGGGAGGAGAAGATTTTCTTAGACGCGTACCCCAAAAACCGCGAAAGTTCACAAAAAATCAGTTTTTTCGAAATAGCAAAAAATCTATTGGTCCGGTAGAAAAAAGGCCGTCAACCTTTTCGATGGGGAATGTTTTTGCGCACATTTTGGTGAAAATGTTGTGAAAATATCTTGAATAGTTTCCGAGTTATTAAGGTTTGAAGTTTTGACTTCAAGGGGAGATAACTCAAGAAAGAAGTCGAAAATAAAAAAAAGTGGCTCGTTATTATCTTAGTTCAGCCACAGGCTAGCATCCCTGCAAATGTCATGCAAATCGGCCCAGTGGTTACTTCAGAAACCTCTGGTCAAAAAAGTACAAATAATAATAGAGATGAATCTGGATAATAACAGTAGGTCTTCCAGACATAGTCTTGAAGACCTAACCAGACAGAGTTACCTCCCTGCTCATGATCACTTGATCAACTTCGTATACCAGCTCTTACCCTACTCCTAACCCTAACCCTAACCCTAACCCTAACCCTAACCCTAACCCTAACCCTAACCCTAACCCCTAACCCTAACCCTAACCCTAACCCTAACCCCTAACCCCTAACCCCTTGCACCTTAACCCTTGTACCTTGCATATTGCATCTTGCACCTGGCATCTTGCATCATGCACATTGCATCTTGTACATTTTACCTTGCACCTTAGCCAATAACCGTTGAACCTTACCCTTTTCGTAAATCGAATCAATGTTCATTGTATTTAATAAAGTGATTGAAGTTAATTGCCATTGACAGAATATTGTTAATGGCAAAGACTAACATTAAATGCATATTTGGAGATCAACATTGGATACATGACAAATGCATATATATATACCTTACAAAAATTAACTTCTTAAAAGACAAAGGCTGGCTTCCCAAAAGACACATGACACCCAAAAGAAACGGACTTAGAGTTACACGCCCGTGACTACGGGAACAAAATGTGACTTCAATGTGTTTAAAGGTAAGTAACTCTTGCTTTAGTATGTGCTTCAGTTAATTTAAAAAACAGAATGAATTTCCCTTGTTAAAGGGAGTCTACTTGTGACTAGGATTGACACGTCAATACTGCAGGTCTTCAAGAATCCCGTTTCAAATTACCTTTGAGCATGTAACCAGTGCAAACAACATTTTTGGACTGTGTACTTCTCAATAATAATTACGGGAACCAATTTGAATTAATTTGTAAAAGCAGTAAACAAAAATAATACATTTTTGGGCTCAAAATTTTGTTGTGCTCAAACCATGAATTTTCGGTGTGTCATGGTGGCAGAAACATGGCAAGACAGGAATACACACTTTTGGAGTTTGTACCTCTCAATAAGAACTAAGGAAACGGATTTGAATTTTGTTTTAACACCAGGAATAAAAAAAACGTGTGTTGCTCCGATTTGGCTCAAACCTTGATTTTTATGATCCTCGCGGGATTAGAAAGTTGAGAAATCCAGGTTGCGTTTTGGACTCTAAAAAAAAAAAAAAAAAAAAAGAAGTAAAAGGACCTCCATATATATATGGCATTGGTGCAGACAAGCAGGCTTTACTTGCTTCTTCTCTTGTGTCTATTGATTCAATTATTTCGTCAGCATATATATGAGCTATCAAACGTGATTCTATCTTCAGTAGTTTTCGAACAAAAAATCTCCAAAGAAAATCCCCTTAAAATCGTCAAATGTGTTCATGTCGACGTTTTGCTTAAACGGTCAACATTTACATGATCACATTCTGAAGTGGACCTGTTAAACCACAAATTGTGAACAGATTGCAAAAAACAGAATTCGAATCAGAGTTTTCCTTAGCGAGTGAGGTCCATTTGAACATAGAGCCGAAAAACGCACTTTTTAAAAATGACCATGTTCAAGGAGAGATTATTAAAATTCTAGGATGAAATTCAAAAATCGACTTCTACAATCCTCTTACTAATGTATTTATCTTCAAAATAAGCTATCACATGTAGCTATAGTCATAGATTTGAGGGAGGAGAAGATTTTCTTAGACGCGTACCCCAAAAACCGCGAAAGTTCACAAAAAATCAGTTTTTTCGAAATAGCAAAAAATCTATTGGTCCGGTAGAAAAAAGGCCGTCAACCTTTTCGATGGGGAATGTTTTTGCGCACATTTTGGTGAAAATGTTGTGAAAATATCTTGAATAGTTTCCGAGTTATTAAGGTTTGAAGTTTTGACTTCAAGGGGAGATAACTCAAGAAAGAAGTCGAAAATAAAAAAAAGTGGCTCGTTATTATCTTAGTTCAGCCACAGGCTAGCATCCCTGCAAATGTCATGCAAATCGGCCCAGTGGTTACTTCAGAAACCTCTGGTCAAAAAAGTACAAATAATAATAGAGATGAATCTGGATAATAACAGTAGGTCTTCCAGACATAGTCTTGAAGACCTAACCAGACAGAGTTACCTCCCTGCTCATGATCACTTGATCAACTTCGTATACCAGCTCTTACCCTACTCCTAACCCTAACCCTAACCCTAACCCTAACCCTAACCCTAACCCTAACCCTAACCCTAACCCCTAACCCTAACCCTAACCCTAACCCTAACCCCTAACCCCTAACCCCTTGCACCTTAACCCTTGTACCTTGCATATTGCATCTTGCACCTGGCATCTTGCATCATGCACATTGCATCTTGTACATTTTACCTTGCACCTTAGCCAATAACCGTTGAACCTTACCCTTTTCGTAAATCGAATCAATGTTCATTGTATTTAATAAAGTGATTGAAGTTAATTGCCATTGACAGAATATTGTTAATGGCAAAGACTAACATTAAATGCATATTTGGAGATCAACATTGGATACATGACAAATGCATATATATATACCTTACAAAAATTAACTTCTTAAAAGACAAAGGCTGGCTTCCCAAAAGACACATGACACCCAAAAGAAACGGACTTAGAGTTACACGCCCGTGACTACGGGAACAAAATGTGACTTCAATGTGTTTAAAGGTAAGTAACTCTTGCTTTAGTATGTGCTTCAGTTAATTTAAAAACAGAATGAATTTCCCTTGTTAAAGGGAGTCTACTTGTGACTAGGATTGACACGTCAATACTGCAGGTCTTCAAGAATCCCGTTTCAAATTACCTTTGAGCATGTAACCAGTGCAAACAACATTTTTGGACTGTGTACTTCTCAATAATAATTACGGGAACCAATTTGAATTAATTTGTAAAAGCAGTAAACAAAAATAATACATTTTTGGGCTCAAAATTTTGTTGTGCTCAAACCATGAATTTTCGGTGTGTCATGGTGGCAGAAACATGGCAAGACAGGAATACACACTTTTGGAGTTTGTACCTCTCAATAAGAACTAAGGAAACGGATTTGAATTTTGTTTTAACACCAGGAATACAAAAAACGTGTGTTGCTCCGATTTGGCTCAAACCTTGATTTTTATGATCCTCGCGGGATTAGAAAGTTGAGAAATCCAGGTTGCGTTTTGGACTCTAAAAAAAAAAAAAAAAAAAAAGAAGTAAAAGGACCTCCATATATATATGGCATTGGTGCAGACAAGCAGGCTTTACTTGCTTCTTCTCTTGTGTCTATTGATTCAATTATTTCGTCAGCATATATATGAGCTATCAAACGTGATTCTATCTTCAGTAGTTTTCGAACAAAAAATCTCCAAAGAAAATCCCCTTAAAATCGTCAAATGTGTTCATGTCGACGTTTTGCTTAAACGGTCAACATTTACATGATCACATTCTGAAGTGGACCTGTTAAACCACAAATTGTGAACAGATTGCAAAAAACAGAATTCGAATCAGAGTTTTCCTTAGCGAGTGAGGTCCATTTGAACATAGAGCCGAAAAACGCACTTTTTAAAAATGACCATGTTCAAGGAGAGATTATTAAAATTCTAGGATGAAATTCAAAAATCGACTTCTACAATCCTCTTACTAATGTATTTATCTTCAAAATAAGCTATCACATGTAGCTATAGTCATAGATTTGAGGGAGGAGAAGATTTTCTTAGACGCGTACCCCAAAAACCGCGAAAGTTCACAAAAAATCAGTTTTTTCGAAATAGCAAAAAATCTATTGGTCCGGTAGAAAAAAGGCCGTCAACCTTTTCGATGGGGAATGTTTTTGCGCACATTTTGGTGAAAATGTTGTGAAAATATCTTGAATAGTTTCCGAGTTATTAAGGTTTGAAGTTTTGACTTCAAGGGGAGATAACTCAAGAAAGAAGTCGAAAATAAAAAAAAGTGGCTCGTTATTATCTTAGTTCAGCCACAGGCTAGCATCCCTGCAAATGTCATGCAAATCGGCCCAGTGGTTACTTCAGAAACCTCTGGTCAAAAAAGTACAAATAATAATAGAGATGAATCTGGATAATAACAGTAGGTCTTCCAGACATAGTCTTGAAGACCTAACCAGACAGAGTTACCTCCCTGCTCATGATCACTTGATCAACTTCGTATACCAGCTCTTACCCTACTCCTAACCCTAACCCTAACCCTAACCCTAACCCTAACCCTAACCCTAACCCTAACCCTAACCCCTAACCCTAACCCTAACCCTAACCCTAACCCCTAACCCCTAACCCCTTGCACCTTAACCCTTGTACCTTGCATATTGCATCTTGCACCTGGCATCTTGCATCATGCACATTGCATCTTGTACATTTTACCTTGCACCTTAGCCAATAACCGTTGAACCTTACCCTTTTCGTAAATCGAATCAATGTTCATTGTATTTAATAAAGTGATTGAAGTTAATTGCCATTGACAGAATATTGTTAATGGCAAAGACTAACATTAAATGCATATTTGGAGATCAACATTGGATACATGACAAATGCATATATATATACCTTACAAAAATTAACTTCTTAAAAGACAAAGGCTGGCTTCCCAAAAGACACATGACACCCAAAAGAAACGGACTTAGAGTTACACGCCCGTGACTACGGGAACAAAATGTGACTTCAATGTGTTTAAAGGTAAGTAACTCTTGCTTTAGTATGTGCTTCAGTTAATTTAAAAACAGAATGAATTTCCCTTGTTAAAGGGAGTCTACTTGTGACTAGGATTGACACGTCAATACTGCAGGTCTTCAAGAATCCCGTTTCAAATTACCTTTGAGCATGTAACCAGTGCAAACAACATTTTTGGACTGTGTACTTCTCAATAATAATTACGGGAACCAATTTGAATTAATTTGTAAAAGCAGTAAACAAAAATAATACATTTTTGGGCTCAAAATTTTGTTGTGCTCAAACCATGAATTTTCGGTGTGTCATGGTGGCAGAAACATGGCAAGACAGGAATACACACTTTTGGAGTTTGTACCTCTCAATAAGAACTAAGGAAACGGATTTGAATTTTGTTTTAACACCAGGAATAAAAAAAACGTGTGTTGCTCCGATTTGGCTCAAACCTTGATTTTTATGATCCTCGCGGGATTAGAAAGTTGAGAAATCCAGGTTGCGTTTTGGACTCTAAAAAAAAAAAAAAAAAAAAAAAAGTAAAAGGACCTCCATATATATATGGCATTGGTGCAGACAAGCAGGCTTTACTTGCTTCTTCTCTTGTGTCTATTGATTCAATTATTTCGTCAGCATATATATGAGCTATCAAACGTGATTCTATCTTCAGTAGTTTTCGAACAAAAAATCTCCAAAGAAAATCCCCTTAAAATCGTCAAATGTGTTCATGTCGACGTTTTGCTTAAACGGTCAACATTTACATGATCACATTCTGAAGTGGACCTGTTAAACCACAAATTGTGAACAGATTGCAAAAAACAGAATTCGAATCAGAGTTTTCCTTAGCGAGTGAGGTCCATTTGAACATAGAGCCGAAAAACGCACTTTTTAAAAATGACCATGTTCAAGGAGAGATTATTAAAATTCTAGGATGAAATTCAAAAATCGACTTCTACAATCCTCTTACTAATGTATTTATCTTCAAAATAAGCTATCACATGTAGCTATAGTCATAGATTTGAGGGAGGAGAAGATTTTCTTAGACGCGTACCCCAAAAACCGCGAAAGTTCACAAAAAATCAGTTTTTTCGAAATAGCAAAAAATCTATTGGTCCGGTAGAAAAAAGGCCGTCAACCTTTTCGATGGGGAATGTTTTTGCGCACATTTTGGTGAAAATGTTGTGAAAATATCTTGAATAGTTTCCGAGTTATTAAGGTTTGAAGTTTTGACTTCAAGGGGAGATAACTCAAGAAAGAAGTCGAAAATAAAAAAAAGTGGCTCGTTATTATCTTAGTTCAGCCACAGGCTAGCATCCCTGCAAATGTCATGCAAATCGGCCCAGTGGTTACTTCAGAAACCTCTGGTCAAAAAAGTACAAATAATAATAGAGATGAATCTGGATAATAACAGTAGGTCTTCCAGACATAGTCTTGAAGACCTAACCAGACAGAGTTACCTCCCTGCTCATGATCACTTGATCAACTTCGTATACCAGCTCTTACCCTACTCCTAACCCTAACCCTAACCCTAACCCTAACCCTAACCCTAACCCTAACCCTAACCCCTAACCCTAACCCTAACCCTAACCCTAACCCCTAACCCCTAACCCCTTGCACCTTAACCCTTGTACCTTGCATATTGCATCTTGCACCTGGCATCTTGCATCATGCACATTGCATCTTGTACATTTTACCTTGCACCTTAGCCAATAACCGTTGAACCTTACCCTTTTCGTAAATCGAATCAATGTTCATTGTATTTAATAAAGTGATTGAAGTTAATTGCCATTGACAGAATATTGTTAATGGCAAAGACTAACATTAAATGCATATTTGGAGATCAACATTGGATACATGACAAATGCATATATATATACCTTACAAAAATTAACTTCTTAAAAGACAAAGGCTGGCTTCCCAAAAGACACATGACACCCAAAAGAAACGGACTTAGAGTTACACGCCCGTGACTACGGGAACAAAATGTGACTTCAATGTGTTTAAAGGTAAGTAACTCTTGCTTTAGTATGTGCTTCAGTTAATTTAAAAACAGAATGAATTTCCCTTGTTAAAGGGAGTCTACTTGTGACTAGGATTGACACGTCAATACTGCAGGTCTTCAAGAATCCCGTTTCAAATTACCTTTGAGCATGTAACCAGTGCAAACAACATTTTTGGACTGTGTACTTCTCAATAATAATTACGGGAACCAATTTGAATTAATTTGTAAAAGCAGTAAACAAAAATAATACATTTTTGGGCTCAAAATTTTGTTGTGCTCAAACCATGAATTTTCGGTGTGTCATGGTGGCAGAAACATGGCAAGACAGGAATACACACTTTTGGAGTTTGTACCTCTCAATAAGAACTAAGGAAACGGATTTGAATTTTGTTTTAACACCAGGAATAAAAAAAACGTGTGTTGCTCCGATTTGGCTCAAACCTTGATTTTTATGATCCTCGCGGGATTAGAAAGTTGAGAAATCCAGGTTGCGTTTTGGACTCTAAAAAAAAAAAAAAAAAAAAAAAAGTAAAAGGACCTCCATATATATATGGCATTGGTGCAGACAAGCAGGCTTTACTTGCTTCTTCTCTTGTGTCTATTGATTCAATTATTTCGTCAGCATATATATGAGCTATCAAACGTGATTCTATCTTCAGTAGTTTTCGAACAAAAAATCTCCAAAGAAAATCCCCTTAAAATCGTCAAATGTGTTCATGTCGACGTTTTGCTTAAACGGTCAACATTTACATGATCACATTCTGAAGTGGACCTGTTAAACCACAAATTGTGAACAGATTGCAAAAAACAGAATTCGAATCAGAGTTTTCCTTAGCGAGTGAGGTCCATTTGAACATAGAGCCGAAAAACGCACTTTTTAAAAATGACCATGTTCAAGGAGAGATTATTAAAATTCTAGGATGAAATTCAAAAATCGACTTCTACAATCCTCTTACTAATGTATTTATCTTCAAAATAAGCTATCACATGTAGCTATAGTCATAGATTTGAGGGAGGAGAAGATTTTCTTAGACGCGTACCCCAAAAACCGCGAAAGTTCACAAAAAATCAGTTTTTTCGAAATAGCAAAAAATCTATTGGTCCGGTAGAAAAAAGGCCGTCAACCTTTTCGATGGGGAATGTTTTTGCGCACATTTTGGTGAAAATGTTGTGAAAATATCTTGAATAGTTTCCGAGTTATTAAGGTTTGAAGTTTTGACTTCAAGGGGAGATAACTCAAGAAAGAAGTCGAAAATAAAAAAAAGTGGCTCGTTATTATCTTAGTTCAGCCACAGGCTAGCATCCCTGCAAATGTCATGCAAATCGGCCCAGTGGTTACTTCAGAAACCTCTGGTCAAAAAAGTACAAATAATAATAGAGATGAATCTGGATAATAACAGTAGGTCTTCCAGACATAGTCTTGAAGACCTAACCAGACAGAGTTACCTCCCTGCTCATGATCACTTGATCAACTTCGTATACCAGCTCTTACCCTACTCCTAACCCTAACCCTAACCCTAACCCTAACCCTAACCCTAACCCTAACCCTAACCCCTAACCCTAACCCTAACCCTAACCCTAACCCCTAACCCCTAACCCCTTGCACCTTAACCCTTGTACCTTGCATATTGCATCTTGCACCTGGCATCTTGCATCATGCACATTGCATCTTGTACATTTTACCTTGCACCTTAGCCAATAACCGTTGAACCTTACCCTTTTCGTAAATCGAATCAATGTTCATTGTATTTAATAAAGTGATTGAAGTTAATTGCCATTGACAGAATATTGTTAATGGCAAAGACTAACATTAAATGCATATTTGGAGATCAACATTGGATACATGACAAATGCATATATATATACCTTACAAAAATTAACTTCTTAAAAGACAAAGGCTGGCTTCCCAAAAGACACATGACACCCAAAAGAAACGGACTTAGAGTTACACGCCCGTGACTACGGGAACAAAATGTGACTTCAATGTGTTTAAAGGTAAGTAACTCTTGCTTTAGTATGTGCTTCAGTTAATTTAAAAACAGAATGAATTTCCCTTGTTAAAGGGAGTCTACTTGTGACTAGGATTGACACGTCAATACTGCAGGTCTTCAAGAATCCCGTTTCAAATTACCTTTGAGCATGTAACCAGTGCAAACAACATTTTTGGACTGTGTACTTCTCAATAATAATTACGGGAACCAATTTGAATTAATTTGTAAAAGCAGTAAACAAAAATAATACATTTTTGGGCTCAAAATTTTGTTGTGCTCAAACCATGAATTTTCGGTGTGTCATGGTGGCAGAAACATGGCAAGACAGGAATACACACTTTTGGAGTTTGTACCTCTCAATAAGAACTAAGGAAACGGATTTGAATTTTGTTTTAACACCAGGAATAAAAAAAACGTGTGTTGCTCCGATTTGGCTCAAACCTTGATTTTTATGATCCTCGCGGGATTAGAAAGTTGAGAAATCCAGGTTGCGTTTTGGACTCTAAAAAAAAAAAAAAAAAAAAAAAAGTAAAAGGACCTCCATATATATATGGCATTGGTGCAGACAAGCAGGCTTTACTTGCTTCTTCTCTTGTGTCTATTGATTCAATTATTTCGTCAGCATATATATGAGCTATCAAACGTGATTCTATCTTCAGTAGTTTTCGAACAAAAAATCTCCAAAGAAAATCCCCTTAAAATCGTCAAATGTGTTCATGTCGACGTTTTGCTTAAACGGTCAACATTTACATGATCACATTCTGAAGTGGACCTGTTAAACCACAAATTGTGAACAGATTGCAAAAAACAGAATTCGAATCAGAGTTTTCCTTAGCGAGTGAGGTCCATTTGAACATAGAGCCGAAAAACGCACTTTTTAAAAATGACCATGTTCAAGGAGAGATTATTAAAATTCTAGGATGAAATTCAAAAATCGACTTCTACAATCCTCTTACTAATGTATTTATCTTCAAAATAAGCTATCACATGTAGCTATAGTCATAGATTTGAGGGAGGAGAAGATTTTCTTAGACGCGTACCCCAAAAACCGCGAAAGTTCACAAAAAATCAGTTTTTTCGAAATAGCAAAAAATCTATTGGTCCGGTAGAAAAAAGGCCGTCAACCTTTTCGATGGGGAATGTTTTTGCGCACATTTTGGTGAAAATGTTGTGAAAATATCTTGAATAGTTTCCGAGTTATTAAGGTTTGAAGTTTTGACTTCAAGGGGAGATAACTCAAGAAAGAAGTCGAAAATAAAAAAAAGTGGCTCGTTATTATCTTAGTTCAGCCACAGGCTAGCATCCCTGCAAATGTCATGCAAATCGGCCCAGTGGTTACTTCAGAAACCTCTGGTCAAAAAAGTACAAATAATAATAGAGATGAATCTGGATAATAACAGTAGGTCTTCCAGACATAGTCTTGAAGACCTAACCAGACAGAGTTACCTCCCTGCTCATGATCACTTGATCAACTTCGTATACCAGCTCTTACCCTACTCCTAACCCTAACCCTAACCCTAACCCTAACCCTAACCCTAACCCTAACCCCTAACCCTAACCCTAACCCTAACCCTAACCCCTAACCCCTAACCCCTTGCACCTTAACCCTTGTACCTTGCATATTGCATCTTGCACCTGGCATCTTGCATCATGCACATTGCATCTTGTACATTTTACCTTGCACCTTAGCCAATAACCGTTGAACCTTACCCTTTTCGTAAATCGAATCAATGTTCATTGTATTTAATAAAGTGATTGAAGTTAATTGCCATTGACAGAATATTGTTAATGGCAAAGACTAACATTAAATGCATATTTGGAGATCAACATTGGATACATGACAAATGCATATATATATACCTTACAAAAATTAACTTCTTAAAAGACAAAGGCTGGCTTCCCAAAAGACACATGACACCCAAAAGAAACGGACTTAGAGTTACACGCCCGTGACTACGGGAACAAAATGTGACTTCAATGTGTTTAAAGGTAAGTAACTCTTGCTTTAGTATGTGCTTCAGTTAATTTAAAAACAGAATGAATTTCCCTTGTTAAAGGGAGTCTACTTGTGACTAGGATTGACACGTCAATACTGCAGGTCTTCAAGAATCCCGTTTCAAATTACCTTTGAGCATGTAACCAGTGCAAACAACATTTTTGGACTGTTGTACTTCTCAATAATAATTACGGGAACCAATTTGAATTAATTTGTAAAAGCAGTAAACAAAAATAATACATTTTTGGGCTCAAAATTTTGTTGTGCTCAAACCATGAATTTTCGGTGTGTCATGGTGGCAGAAACATGGCAAGACAGGAATACACACTTTTGGAGTTTGTACCTCTCAATAAGAACTAAGGAAACGGATTTGAATTTTGTTTTAACACCAGGAATAAAAAAAACGTGTGTTGCTCCGATTTGGCTCAAACCTTGATTTTTATGATCCTCGCGGGATTAGAAAGTTGAGAAATCCAGGTTGCGTTTTGGACTCTAAAAAAAAAAAAAAAAAAAAAAAAGTAAAAGGACCTCCATATATATATGGCATTGGTGCAGACAAGCAGGCTTTACTTGCTTCTTCTCTTGTGTCTATTGATTCAATTATTTCGTCAGCATATATATGAGCTATCAAACGTGATTCTATCTTCAGTAGTTTTCGAACAAAAAATCTCCAAAGAAAATCCCCTTAAAATCGTCAAATGTGTTCATGTCGACGTTTTGCTTAAACGGTCAACATTTACATGATCACATTCTGAAGTGGACCTGTTAAACCACAAATTGTGAACAGATTGCAAAAAACAGAATTCGAATCAGAGTTTTCCTTAGCGAGTGAGGTCCATTTGAACATAGAGCCGAAAAACGCACTTTTAAAAATGACCATGTTCAAGGAGAGATTATTAAAATTCTAGGATGAAATTCAAAAATCGACTTCTACAATCCTCTTACTAATGTATTTATCTTCAAAATAAGCTATCACATGTAGCTATAGTCATAGATTTGAGGGAGGAGAAGATTTTCTTAGACGCGTACCCCAAAAACCGCGAAAGTTCACAAAAAATCAGTTTTTTCGAAATAGCAAAAAATCTATTGGTCCGGTAGAAAAAAGGCCGTCAACCTTTTCGATGGGGAATGTTTTTGCGCACATTTTGGTGAAAATGTTGTGAAAATATCTTGAATAGTTTCCGAGTTATTAAGGTTTGAAGTTTTGACTTCAAGGGGAGATAACTCAAGAAAGAAGTCGAAAATAAAAAAAAGTGGCTCGTTATTATCTTAGTTCAGCCACAGGCTAGCATCCCTGCAAATGTCATGCAAATCGGCCCAGTGGTTACTTCAGAAACCTCTGGTCAAAAAAGTACAAATAATAATAGAGATGAATCTGGATAATAACAGTAGGTCTTCCAGACATAGTCTTGAAGACCTAACCAGACAGAGTTACCTCCCTGCTCATGATCACTTGATCAACTTCGTATACCAGCTCTTACCCTACTCCTAACCCTAACCCTAACCCTAACCCTAACCCTAACCCTAACCCTAACCCCTAACCCTAACCCTAACCCTAACCCTAACCCCTAACCCCTAACCCCTTGCACCTTAACCCTTGTACCTTGCATATTGCATCTTGCACCTGGCATCTTGCATCATGCACATTGCATCTTGTACATTTTACCTTGCACCTTAGCCAATAACCGTTGAACCTTACCCTTTTCGTAAATCGAATCAATGTTCATTGTATTTAATAAAGTGATTGAAGTTAATTGCCATTGACAGAATATTGTTAATGGCAAAGACTAACATTAAATGCATATTTGGAGATCAACATTGGATACATGACAAATGCATATATATATACCTTACAAAAATTAACTTCTTAAAAGACAAAGGCTGGCTTCCCAAAAGACACATGACACCCAAAAGAAACGGACTTAGAGTTACACGCCCGTGACTACGGGAACAAAATGTGACTTCAATGTGTTTAAAGGTAAGTAACTCTTGCTTTAGTATGTGCTTCAGTTAATTTAAAAACAGAATGAATTTCCCTTGTTAAAGGGAGTCTACTTGTGACTAGGATTGACACGTCAATACTGCAGGTCTTCAAGAATCCCGTTTCAAATTACCTTTGAGCATGTAACCAGTGCAAACAACATTTTTGGACTGTGTACTTCTCAATAATAATTACGGGAACCAATTTGAATTAATTTGTAAAAGCAGTAAACAAAAATAATACATTTTTGGGCTCAAAATTTTGTTGTGCTCAAACCATGAATTTTCGGTGTGTCATGGTGGCAGAAACATGGCAAGACAGGAATACACACTTTTGGAGTTTGTACCTCTCAATAAGAACTAAGGAAACGGATTTGAATTTTGTTTTAACACCAGGAATAAAAAAAACGTGTGTTGCTCCGATTTGGCTCAAACCTTGATTTTTATGATCCTCGCGGGATTAGAAAGTTGAGAAATCCAGGTTGCGTTTTGGACTCTAAAAAAAAAAAAAAAAAAAAAAAGTAAAAGGACCTCCATATATATATGGCATTGGTGCAGACAAGCAGGCTTTACTTGCTTCTTCTCTTGTGTCTATTGATTCAATTATTTCGTCAGCATATATATGAGCTATCAAACGTGATTCTATCTTCAGTAGTTTTCGAACAAAAAATCTCCAAAGAAAATCCCCTTAAAATCGTCAAATGTGTTCATGTCGACGTTTTGCTTAAACGGTCAACATTTACATGATCACATTCTGAAGTGGACCTGTTAAACCACAAATTGTGAACAGATTGCAAAAAACAGAATTCGAATCAGAGTTTTCCTTAGCGAGTGAGGTCCATTTGAACATAGAGCCGAAAAACGCACTTTTTAAAAATGACCATGTTCAAGGAGAGATTATTAAAATTCTAGGATGAAATTCAAAAATCGACTTCTACAATCCTCTTACTAATGTATTTATCTTCAAAATAAGCTATCACATGTAGCTATAGTCATAGATTTGAGGGAGGAGAAGATTTTCTTAGACGCGTACCCCAAAAACCGCGAAAGTTCACAAAAAATCAGTTTTTTCGAAATAGCAAAAAATCTATTGGTCCGGTAGAAAAAAGGCCGTCAACCTTTTCGATGGGGAATGTTTTTGCGCACATTTTGGTGAAAATGTTGTGAAAATATCTTGAATAGTTTCCGAGTTATTAAGGTTTGAAGTTTTGACTTCAAGGGGAGATAACTCAAGAAAGAAGTCGAAAATAAAAAAAAGTGGCTCGTTATTATCTTAGTTCAGCCACAGGCTAGCATCCCTGCAAATGTCATGCAAATCGGCCCAGTGGTTACTTCAGAAACCTCTGGTCAAAAAAGTACAAATAATAATAGAGATGAATCTGGATAATAACAGTAGGTCTTCCAGACATAGTCTTGAAGACCTAACCAGACAGAGTTACCTCCCTGCTCATGATCACTTGATCAACTTCGTATACCAGCTCTTACCCTACTCCTAACCCTAACCCTAACCCTAACCCTAACCCTAACCCTAACCCTAACCCTAACCCCTAACCCTAACCCTAACCCTAACCCTAACCCCTAACCCCTAACCCCTTGCACCTTAACCCTTGTACCTTGCATATTGCATCTTGCACCAGGCATCTTGCATCATGCACATTGCATCTTGTACATTTTACCTTGCACCTTAGCCAATAACCGTTGAACCTTACCCTTTTCGTAAATCGAATCAATGTTCATTGTATTTAATAAAGTGATTGAAGTTAATTGCCATTGACAGAATATTGTTAATGGCAAAGACTAACATTAAATGCATATTTGGAGATCAACATTGGATACATGACAAATGCATATATATATACCTTACAAAAATTAACTTCTTAAAAGACAAAGGCTGGCTTCCCAAAAGACACATGACACCCAAAAGAAACGGACTTAGAGTTACACGCCCGTGACTACGGGAACAAAATGTGACTTCAATGTGTTTAAAGGTAAGTAACTCTTGCTTTAGTATGTGCTTCAGTTAATTTAAAAACAGAATGAATTTCCCTTGTTAAAGGGAGTCTACTTGTGACTAGGATTGACACGTCAATACTGCAGGTCTTCAAGAATCCCGTTTCAAATTACCTTTGAGCATGTAACCAGTGCAAACAACATTTTTGGACTGTGTACTTCTCAATAATAATTACGGGAACCAATTTGAATTAATTTGTAAAAGCAGTAAACAAAAATAATACATTTTTGGGCTCAAAATTTTGTTGTGCTCAAACCATGAATTTTCGGTGTGTCATGGTGGCAGAAACATGGCAAGACAGGAATACACACTTTTGGAGTTTGTACCTCTCAATAAGAACTAAGGAAACGGATTTGAATTTTGTTTTAACACCAGGAATAAAAAAAACGTGTGTTGCTCCGATTTGGCTCAAACCTTGATTTTTATGATCCTCGCGGGATTAGAAAGTTGAGAAATCCAGGTTGCGTTTTGGACTCTAAAAAAAAAAAAAAAAAAAAAAAAGTAAAAGGACCTCCATATATATATGGCATTGGTGCAGACAAGCAGGCTTTACTTGCTTCTTCTCTTGTGTCTATTGATTCAATTATTTCGTCAGCATATATATGAGCTATCAAACGTGATTCTATCTTCAGTAGTTTTCGAACAAAAAATCTCCAAAGAAAATCCCCTTAAAATCGTCAAATGTGTTCATGTCGACGTTTTGCTTAAACGGTCAACATTTACATGATCACATTCTGAAGTGGACCTGTTAAACCACAAATTGTGAACAGATTGCAAAAAACAGAATTCGAATCAGAGTTTTCCTTAGCGAGTGAGGTCCATTTGAACATAGAGCCGAAAAACGCACTTTTTAAAATGACCATGTTCAAGGAGAGATTATTAAAATTCTAGGATGAAATTCAAAAATCGACTTCTACAATCCTCTTACTAATGTATTTATCTTCAAAATAAGCTATCACATGTAGCTATAGTCATAGATTTGAGGGAGGAGAAGATTTTCTTAGACGCGTACCCCAAAAACCGCGAAAGTTCACAAAAAATCAGTTTTTTCGAAATAGCAAAAAATCTATTGGTCCGGTAGAAAAAAGGCCGTCAACCTTTTCGATGGGGAATGTTTTTGCGCACATTTTGGTGAAAATGTTGTGAAAATATCTTGAATAGTTTCCGAGTTATTAAGGTTTGAAGTTTTGACTTCAAGGGGAGATAACTCAAGAAAGAAGTCGAAAATAAAAAAAAGTGGCTCGTTATTATCTTAGTTCAGCCACAGGCTAGCATCCCTGCAAATGTCATGCAAATCGGCCCAGTGGTTACTTCAGAACCTCTGGTCAAAAAAGTACAAATAATAATAGAGATGAATCTGGATAATAACAGTAGGTCTTCCAGACATAGTCTTGAAGACCTAACCAGACAGAGTTACCTCCCTGCTCATGATCACTTGATCAACTTCGTATACCAGCTCTTACCCTACTCCTAACCCTAACCCTAACCCTAACCCTAACCCTAACCCTAACCCTAACCCTAACCCCTAACCCTAACCCTAACCCTAACCCTAACCCCTAACCCCTAACCCCTTGCACCTTAACCCTTGTACCTTGCATATTGCATCTTGCACCTGGCATCTTGCATCATGCACATTGCATCTTGTACATTTTACCTTGCACCTTAGCCAATAACCGTTGAACCTTACCCTTTTCGTAAATCGAATCAATGTTCATTGTATTTAATAAAGTGATTGAAGTTAATTGCCATTGACAGAATATTGTTAATGGCAAAGACTAACATTAAATGCATATTTGGAGATCAACATTGGATACATGACAAATGCATATATATATACCTTACAAAAATTAACTTCTTAAAAGACAAAGGCTGGCTTCCCAAAAGACACATGACACCCAAAAGAAACGGACTTAGAGTTACACGCCCGTGACTACGGGAACAAAATGTGACTTCAATGTGTTTAAAGGTAAGTAACTCTTGCTTTAGTATGTGCTTCAGTTAATTTAAAAACAGAATGAATTTCCCTTGTTAAAGGGAGTCTACTTGTGACTAGGATTGACACGTCAATACTGCAGGTCTTCAAGAATCCCGTTTCAAATTACCTTTGAGCATGTAACCAGTGCAAACAACATTTTTGGACTGTGTACTTCTCAATAATAATTACGGGAACCAATTTGAATTAATTTGTAAAAGCAGTAAACAAAAATAATACATTTTTGGGCTCAAAATTTTGTTGTGCTCAAACCATGAATTTTCGGTGTGTCATGGTGGCAGAAACATGGCAAGACAGGAATACACACTTTTGGAGTTTGTACCTCTCAATAAGAACTAAGGAAACGGATTTGAATTTTGTTTTAACACCAGGAATAAAAAAAACGTGTGTTGCTCCGATTTGGCTCAAACCTTGATTTTTATGATCCTCGCGGGATTAGAAAGTTGAGAAATCCAGGTTGCGTTTTGGACTCTAAAAAAAAAAAAAAAAAAAAAAAGTAAAAGGACCTCCATATATATATGGCATTGGTGCAGACAAGCAGGCTTTACTTGCTTCTTCTCTTGTGTCTATTGATTCAATTATTTCGTCAGCATATATATGAGCTATCAAACGTGATTCTATCTTCAGTAGTTTTCGAACAAAAAATCTCCAAAGAAAATCCCCTTAAAATCGTCAAATGTGTTCATGTCGACGTTTTGCTTAAACGGTCAACATTTACATGATCACATTCTGAAGTGGACCTGTTAAACCACAAATTGTGAACAGATTGCAAAAAACAGAATTCGAATCAGAGTTTTCCTTAGCGAGTGAGGTCCATTTGAACATAGAGCCGAAAAACGCACTTTTTAAAAATGACCATGTTCAAGGAGAGATTATTAAAATTCTAGGATGAAATTCAAAAATCGACTTCTACAATCCTCTTACTAATGTATTTATCTTCAAAATAAGCTATCACATGTAGCTATAGTCATAGATTTGAGGGAGGAGAAGATTTTCTTAGACGCGTACCCCAAAAACCGCGAAAGTTCACAAAAAATCAGTTTTTTCGAAATAGCAAAAAATCTATTGGTCCGGTAGAAAAAAGGCCGTCAACCTTTTCGATGGGGAATGTTTTTGCGCACATTTTGGTGAAAATGTTGTGAAAATATCTTGAATAGTTTCCGAGTTATTAAGGTTTGAAGTTTTGACTTCAAGGGGAGATAACTCAAGAAAGAAGTCGAAAATAAAAAAAAGTGGCTCGTTATTATCTTAGTTCAGCCACAGGCTAGCATCCCTGCAAATGTCATGCAAATCGGCCCAGTGGTTACTTCAGAAACCTCTGGTCAAAAAAGTACAAATAATAATAGAGATGAATCTGGATAATAACAGTAGGTCTTCCAGACATAGTCTTGAAGACCTAACCAGACAGAGTTACCTCCCTGCTCATGATCACTTGATCAACTTCGTATACCAGCTCTTACCCTACTCCTAACCCTAACCCTAACCCTAACCCTAACCCTAACCCTAACCCTAACCCTAACCCCTAACCCTAACCCTAACCCTAACCCTAACCCCTAACCCCTA
>CAKZFU010000063.1:0-36036 GCA_936450465.1 Gibbula magus | reverse complement strand
TCCTCTATGTATATATATTTATATATATATATTATATATATATATATATATATATATATATATATATATATATATATATATATATATATATATATATAATTGTATTGTGCTGTATATCATGAGGTCATGGATAGACGGGTATGATCCTCAGTGATCGACCACATTTGCTATTCGTTTGATTTATGTAAAACAATAAGAATTTAACCGTAAACAACATTGATTAAACATCGTATTTATCATAAAATATATCTTGCCGTCAGACATGAACATACATGAAAGCCATTTTAGATTATACAAATATGAAGACACAATCTGCATGTCTATAATAATTCGATTTTTAAGTTGTCTTGTTTAACTGTTTCAGTGCTGTAGTAACATTTATATTTAGCAATATTATCAACTTTAAATTAAAAAAGACACACATTATCAATTAAGCTCTCAATGCTAAAGGAATCAGTGTGTATACAGTACAGTATTATAGTATCTAATTGCCATCACTAATCATCCTGTGAGGAGCCAAATCTCGCTCCTAACGAGTTAAATAGTATATGCAAGCCTGGATATACTGGGATAGGTGTGTATTGCAAGGGGGAAGTATTTGCGGCTATTACAATAAACCGATTTAAAAATACGTATGGATGTGTATTGTCGCCAATACTGTTACATCAATCTGAATAAATTTACACGTGTGTAGTTAACTCAGAGATATACTCAAGTGGTCACTTGAATGCTCAGTAGATACGGGTCTCTAACTTCAGGGATAAACGCTAAAGAATCTGAAATTTTAGAAAAAGTGGTATATTTATTGTTTATTTCATTTGAATGCAAACTGGGGAGTATATTGTGAAAACGCTTCTTTAAAATTGACTTAACGCAAGCTATTTCTAGGGGGAAGGACACTTGAAAAAAGCTATTCGTAAATATAATACATCACCATCGAAGATGTCCTTGATAAAACAGTGTATGTATTGAGCGAGTTACCGAAATTGTAAACAAATCAATTGATTAAGAACATGTTTAATGTAGACTTCGCATGCATCCCTTTCCTGCTATCAACAGTATGTGTTCGTGTTTGGGTAATTCAAAATTGATTTAATCTTATCTTTAATATATAAATTATTGAAAATATATATTCACTTGCATCTCCGACAGTAGTTTTTAGTAGTTATTGTTAAAGAGAAATTGTTATAACAGTCGTTTAAAACGTGAAAGGTTCTCATTTCCATCCAGTGATTCTTGAACATATACATTGAACTTCTTTCAAAGGCATTTATAAGTTGGTTAGATAAAGGAGAACGAGTTTTATGGATATACTGTACAACTTCTTTATTGTAGGAATGCGACGTTTCGATGTAATTGATAACGGTGTTAGAATCTACATCGAAACGTCGCACTTGTGCAATAAAGAAGCTGTATATCCTCATAACTTGTTCTCCTTCATATATATTGAAATTGATTTTAAAACTTTACAAAATTACGAAAACAATATGTTTTGTAAACAGCATCTTAACATACGAATTTTTTTATCTAATGTATTCCACTTGAAGTCTTTTCAAATGCACGGATTAAGTTGAGGATAAAGCCCATGTTTTACTACATTTTGTTTTACGTTTAATATTTTAGAGATATAGTTTCGTACCTGCGCACGCAGCTTCCCCCATATCCAGAATAACCAATTGTTAACATATACTCAATAACAATTTACAAATTGATACGATATTAAAATATAAAGACAACTTCAATTGTTTCTCTTTATTTCACAATCAAATTATCTGAAAGGACATTGCAATTTTAGCACGTTGCAGTCGTCACAGATTATTATGAACTTATTAGTTGGGACAAATGTTAGGATTAAACCGATATTCAAATAGATATACGTTATTGACAGTACACTTCAATAAAGGAATTCATTATACATTCATATACAACCATTTGGAAAATGTATGTCCTGTATATTATTACATGTAATAAAAGACAACTTTATCCATATACAATATTATTTTTTTGCGAAGACATCTGTCTGGCGTACTGCAGTTATGACATACATCTGATATCCAGCAATTGAAAATAATACAAAAGAAACAATTTAGTATTTGAATTAATATTGGAATAGTATGACAGCAAAATCACAAAATCTGTATTCGATATTATTCGATAATATTACCAAAAGGGTAATATATTCTATATACCAAGCCAATAAATTATTGTATTATATATATATTATGTAACCACTTACATATTTGTCTGTATCCCCACTATTGCATTCGCTTAAATGTACAACAGGTTGAATTAATCGAATTCTAAAGCAATGGAAGTTTAAATCATATCTTCTATACGCAGTTGAATGCCCTTGTAATTTATCGGACCTTATTGTTGAACAAATGAATGGATGTTCACATCGAGGAAACAGTATGTCAGGTAAAAAAAATAATAGAGCATATACCAGGGGAAAAGAAAGTATGATAAATGCATAATTGTGTAAATGAAATAACGACATACATGTATATGTAAATGCATAGTTCCTAATCAGCTTATTCCTTTAGTGCTCATTCGTTAATTAGCGTGTCAGCCATGCATGACTGGAGGCAGACAAGGAGCGTTATAATGAGGAAGCATGGTAGAGTAGGATAACTTCAACATCAAATATCCGTTTTTCTAATATAGTTATAAAGTTGATTTTAAAAACGTGTGTTAAAGTTAATCAGAAGTTTCAGAATAAACCAAAATAGTTTAGATATCTCGTAAAAAATAAAAACTAGAAATTTCTAGAAATTTCTAGAAATTTCTAGAAATTTTCTAGAAACTTTTTAGAAACTTTCTAGATATGCACTAGAAACTTTCTAGAAATTTCTAGAAAGGGGGTACTTTGTTTCTTGCCTAACTGTATATATGGAACGTGCAATTTCGACTTCTGAATGTGTAATATTTGGCAAAAGGGGATGAATATGCATCTAGTGAATCTAGTGAAATTATTTGAACTTAAATCAGCTCATGTGGTCTAGCGGCACGTATGATGAAGTATAATCGATCTAAACACATTCCACCTCTTACACCTTGATATCATTACAAACAAGGTAACTACCTGAACTCTCCTGAGAAGTGAATGTGTCCAGAAGCCCTTGTATGAGGAAACTGGGCTTGAACTGTTGACACCAGTGATCCACTGGTTCTTGAGGTCGAGGAACTTTCGTCATCTGGTTGCAGTTTGGACACAGGATGGATTTGGCAGTGATGGCGTCCCGCCGAGTTTTTGTGTATTTTGTCAAACATCTTCTACAGAAAGTATGCTGGCACCCGATCGTACAAGGGTCTTTGTAGATCTCCGTGCATATGTTGCAGGACAAGAAATTTTCGTTCAATGCTGTAAGTGCGTCCATCTGAATACGAAATTAATATAGAAAATAAGAGATTGTTTTTGTTTCAGTCTCAGTGCACTAAGAACTAATACAACATGAAATAATTCTATAGCAGAAATATTGTACAAAATGTTGACTACCAGCCACACTAATACGTACCATATATCACAGCGTGTCCACAGTATTGAGCTGATTCATGTGAATGTTATCAATATTGAGATAAGATAAGTTTCAGGTCCGAGTGATGTCGAACTAGACAATGTCACTTTGTATCTTTACTTTTATTATCTCCCTATGTAAGTATCTCAATCATTTAAACTGAAAAGTATATACACAATTCAAATATACAAATAAAATGTGTGTGTATGTCACATGTTTTCGTTATAGGTGAGGTGAGGTGAGGTGACGTGACTTGGGGTTTAGCGCCGCTTTCAAGAGTATTTCACTTATATCGCGGCTGCTAGTATTATGGCAGGGAGAAAGCCCGCAACGTCATTTGGCTATGCATTGCGGTGAAACCTGTGAGCATCGGCTGGAACTAGCGAACCATTGGTGGTTACATTGGGATGAAATACTACGCTGAGATTCAGTGTAGCATTGCACCCAAACCTTACTGCGTGTAGAACATATCTCTACTGCAGACAAAGTTGCCGTGCCCCTGTCGGGATTCGAACCCCGGACCTCTTGATCCGAAACCGAATGCTATAACCTCTACGCTTTCTCTCCCCCCCCCCCCCCCCCCCCCCCCCCCCCCCCCCCCCCCCCCCCCCTTCGTTATAGGCAAGGAATGAGTATAATAAACATCCAACTAAATTACTGTATATTTAAAACTGCTATTTTATAAGAGGATAATTTTGAAATAAAACAAACACCAAAAACATGCATAGACGTCGGCAGGTTAAACATATTTGAAACAAATATATGTAATTGATTTAAAATACTTATGGACAAACAAACAAGTTAATGTGGTGTGTTATTTTCATTTTGTAAAATAGATTGAGTTTCCTTTTCTATATTTTTTTCAGAAATACAAAAGATAACATTATTTTATGTTAACTTAACTTGTATTTGCGTTTCCTTGATTATAACTTGTAAAGATATACACGTATTTCAAGTGGCTCAGTATTCTCCTTCAGTATCTAACAGATAAATATAACCGTAGATCGTACACACAGAATTAGGACTGATAACCAAATGGTATTAATAACCAAGAACAATTTAAATCCTTGCCAAGAGAGAAATGTAAGTATAGTCGTGCAACTATTAATGTTGTATACTTTCAATGATTAAATATCTACAGGCAATGTTATCACATTTTCATACATGTAAACAACATAATACTAGTTGGGTTTAGCATATCAATGTTATTTACCCATTTACACAAGTAATTAACATTTGTATTGAAATAAGTGTCAAGGAGTAATTTTTCTTCAGTATTTGAAGTTTTCATTCAACCATGTACACTTACTATACGTGGACAGATTGACACTAAAACATCTTCGATCTATACATCAACATAAATAACTCAAACTTGAGGCAAATGTGTTTCACAGATTTTCTTACCCAAGCGGGCACAGATATGCCGGGTATTAAAGTTTTCATAATGGTCATGGGAATTACAGTTTTTCTAAATATAACTTGCGTTTTGATTGGTTGCCGGAACTACTTTGCGCTCATTCATGAATTCCTCAGCTATCCTGTTTAAGCTAAATCACATAATTGAAAAATTTCGAGCATACCTAATTAAAGTCACACGTCCGAAAAACATATTATATATAAAATCATGTTCAACCTAAGTTTCCGAGACCGTAATGTATTAAACTTGCAAGGTGAAGCAGCATGCAAGAGTCGCCGGCTGCACTGCCGTGACGTCATTGCTTTGTGACGTCATTAATCATGACGTCATTTGGTGACGTAATTACACTCCTATCTTGTATTCCAACAGTGCGATTGTAAGTTCACGTTTTCATTAATTTTCTCTCATTCTGCGACATAGTTTACAATATAAAACAAGTTGTTTATTATGTCAGTAAACTGTTTTGGCAATAAAATTCAACAGTTACTTTAGAATAGTTCTGAAAAAATAGAGCAAGTTGGAAACTATTTAGATATGCGCATCCTGAAGGTGTGAAAGAGTTTATGAATGGCGTATGACTACAATTTGTAATTTACAGTCGTATCAAAGATCGTGAATTGCGGTCTTGTTTTTCGATTTTTACGCATTAAAATGATCTTGGGTAAGAAAAAGAATAACCAACTCGGTGCTCGGAATTACGAATTATCTGTCCCTCGTGAATTATTATGTCAAACTCCTCGCTAAAGCTCGGAGTTTATCACAATAATTAACTCGGGACAGATAATCCGTAATTCCTCGCAACTCGTTGATTATTCTTATATTATATAATGCATTCTTATTTTCCAAAATGTGCATTATTAATAAATTTACTTCCGGTATGATTATTGTCATATTCTTATGAAGCTATTTAAATGTTTTCTAGTTTTCATGTGTTTCATAAAGATAATTATTCTGAGCCGAATTTATGTTCTGACACGAAATTGTCACTGTTTGTAATACGACTAAATGTTTGTTTTGTGAACTAAGATAATATTTTTTAATCTATTCAAATATAGTTTTCAAACAAGTGACAGTTTTGTCATCAAAACTTCTTGCTTGTCTATTATTTCTGATAAGGACCTGTTGCCTAATGAAGGGGTACAGTATGGGTTACCTCCCTTTGATGCACAGGGATTATCTTATATACAGTTCAGGTTTCAGTGAGATGATTTTTTCGCTATTCTAAAGATACACTAGAAGTTATCAATGTGTCACGGACATAACGTTGTTTAATTTAGATCACAACTGGTGAATTGTCTTCTAGTGATGACATTGTGCTTCTCTATAAACTTTGATTGCGTATTTGTCTCATGAAACATCAAACCAAACTTCCTTCAAATTACTTAAACGATGGGCGTGTTGATGAGCTGACATTACCTTAAGAGAAAGCAGGACTAATTAACTGGATAAATAGCTATCAATCAAAATAGTGGAACAAACTGAGAGAACGTTTTATCACCCAAAATTGTGTGAGATCACCCGATATCTCCTAGGAGATAAAACTGGGAGATATCGTTTTGGCAGTAGATTTTGCACAATGCCCTGTCACCGTCAACTACATGGCATCACAATGCTTTTACATCATCAAGTAATGACATCACAATGCTTTTACATCATCAAGTAATGACATCAGAATTCTATCACATCATAACCATGATGACGTCACAATGCTATGACCTTGCCGCACTGGAAGTCAAATGGCAGAGCTGTGCTCACTATTTTCACTTAAAAATAAAAAGAATGATTTTGGATGATAAATAGAAAATCACCCTCGTGTCTTCCGTTATCAAATATATCAACACGTGAGGATAAAAGTAGTTATGTGTAACTTTTTTCAACTTGTGTTGATATAATTGATATCAGAAGACACTTGGGTGAGATTCTCTATATCCAGGGCTACTCGCCAATAGTCTACATATCAGTGATTTCATGCGCCAAACCATACGCTCAACTTATGAATGTAACCAGTTTGGAAGTTATAATAGCAGTGCCTGCTACAGTTTTCGCTGTACCGATAAGCGGATAAGCGTGTTAACACTCCATATGCGGCAACTTTCTCACTTTTTAGGCCGTCCGCTTCGACGTTTTAATTATCGATTCGGGTTAATGAAAACGAATTGTAACTATTGTTTTGCATCAATAGAACGTTTTAAGGGTTAAACAAGGCATACTAAGTACTGGACTGTCCATAATAATGTATAAAATGTGCTACATTGCCTTTAAAGGTGGGCGTGTTGATAAGCTGACATAACCTAAACAGAAAGTAGGACTAATTAATTGACTAAACACCACTCTATCAATCAAAGTTATGTTTTTGAGCTGACACAACTGTATCCTGAGGTAAAAGTATATGTATGTATAAGTTATTATCAATGAACTCCTGTATACTTATTTTAGTCAAATACTGACTCCGAGCATAACACTCTGAACCTACCTTGGCAATTTCCTGCTTGCAGCGAAACCTCTCGGCTGATGACACCCTACAGGCCTTCTAATCAGTGTTTATCAGACAATCATCAGACTTTGAAACTTTCATCAACAAAATATCATTATGAAATTGAATTTCAAATTTGAAATCGATTCAGAAATAATAATTTGTAAAGATAACTTAGTGAATTAATTCAAAGTGTATTGTCTATTTCTCAACAACAAAATGTGAAAGAAACCAACAAACATATACATGTATATGCCAACTTATCATCGACCAATGCCAATAGGGGTTCGAAAGATGGTTTGTTATATAATTTCAGAATATAGGTAAAATATTGACTTTTTTTATGTTTTCTTTTTTAAAATCTCTTATTCATCTTATGAACAACACATTTTGAATATATAATAGACTCAGTAGAAATCATATTCGTTAAAGTACCTAGTAAAGTTCTGGGTTAAAACTAAACTATATCAAATGATATATTATTCAATAAGCTTGCATCAAGTTTCCATTTAATGAAAAAAATATTGTGTTTTCAACTGCAATGTTGTTATGAAGTTTATGATTGTTGTAAATAGTTTATTCTTTTTGTTGTGCATATTTTGAAGTTTTTATATTTCCTCGATATTTGTGACGTCATGTTTTGAATCATCAATTTAAGCGAGGTGGTTGAATCGAATGTCTTTAATTTAATCTAATGTTTGTCTATTACTCGTAAGGTGTACATAAGCGCTGTAATATGTTCCATATGTTCATTCTTGTTCAGCAGAGTTTCCAAATTGTTCATCGTCTTTATTCGTCATAACTTTCTAACAATAATGTATCCATATCTTAATCCAATAAGGGATGTGAGATGACATTATCAGCAATAGTTCTAGATATGATGGCACTTGTTCCTGAGAGAGAGAACACACACAGCGAGATAGAAACCGAGGGACAGAGACAGAAAGTGATGGAGACACAGATATATACAGACGCACACACAGTTCTATATTTTCCAACAACATACTTAAAGGCACTGTAGCACACTTGTTGACAGTATTTTGGACCGTCCAGGAAATATTATGCCTTGTGTACCCCTTTAAGCTTTCTTTTGATGCAATAAATATAATTGCAATTCGCTTCATTAACCTGTAATCGATAATTAAAATGTCGAAGCGGACAGCTTCAAAAGTGATGAAGTTGAGTGTAAACACGCCTATCCGTACAACAACAACTATAGTACGCGCTGTTATGATGACTGCCAAATTAGATAAATTCGATTAAGTTTGCGCATGCTACTCTTACATGTATCGTTTGTTTATTCACAATATTGAAGACAGAAATACGTAGAGTAGTATGCATATAGTCATAAGCTTAACACTAACTAGGACAAATTTATTATTAATTTACACAAAACACAACGAAATCGAACTGCGATCAAGAGTTAAGTTTGAATGAAACTATAGCTACTATATATGATTTCACAATATTTTGTAATAAAATTTTAAAATGCCCCACAAACGCGTTTGGCATATTTAATACTGATCTACATAACAATAATACAAGCTGTATACTATGACGTTTTTTAAAAAAACTTTTGCCATTGTGATTTGATTTCTTGTTTGACAAATTGTGCCTTACTAACTCTTATAACTGTTCCAATTTTCCATTAAACAAGTTACACTTATTTGAATAGTTGGATTCAATGCGATGATTTGTATTGAAATCTTTAACTTTGTTTGAACGAAGGTATTTCTCATTTGCATAATTATGAACTATACATGTCTCTGCTATAAATTCAACAATCAACCGGTTTTCGATTATAAATTCATAATTATATTGTCATTATTTAAATACCTATCTGTTGACTAGACCTACTTTGCCTTACCTCCTAAGGGTAATGCTATTTCAACCTTAATACAGACGAACTTGAAGAGTGGAGAAGGGGTGCGTAAAATCCCTTATCCAAGGGCCGGTAAGTCTAGGTGGTCTCGTGACGTCACTACCTGTTCATATCACTCTCCTAAAAGTTGCAGAGCAAGGCAGACGTGTTTTGTTCTGTGACAGGGAATTTAGCGGCTTGTGTTGCTAACTTGCTATTTTTCTCTTGTTTGGTCAAGAGATACCCTCAACTTTATTCTTCGGTAGTGCAGGTTGTGTTTGCAATCTGTTTTCAAGTAGGTGTTAGTTTTCAAGGGGCCTTGTTGACATGTGCTAGCTAGCGACCACCCGGAGTAGGTGGATTGCATGCGCTGCACGTGCAGCTCGTGATTCTTTGTTTTCTCTCACCTGACTGTTGGGTGTTTGACTTGCGTAGGGTAAAGGAGCAGTGGTATCTCTCCTACGCGTGTGACTTGCTTCGCTTGTCATCCGCTTTCGCTTGTCATACGCCTTTCGGTCCGTTTTCTAGTGCTAACTGTTAGGTGTTTGTCTTGCGTATGGTAGAGGAGTAGTGGCATCTCTCCTAATCGTTTGACTTGCTTCGCTGGCCATTTGCTTTCGGTTGTCATGCGCTTTTCGGTCCGTACACTAGTGCTAACTGTGGGTTGTTGACTTGCGTACGGTAAAGGAGCAGTGGAATCACTCCTAATTCGCTTGTCATACGCCTGTCGGTCCGTACTCTAGTGCTAACTGTTAGGTGTTTGTCTTGCGTATGGTAGAGGAGTAGTGGTATCTCTCCTAATCGTTTGGCTTGCTTCGTTTGTCATTCGCTTTCGCTTGTCATACACTTTTCGGTCTGTACTTTAGGGAACTGTGGGTTGTTGACTTGCGTAGGGTAAAGGAGCAGTGGAATCTCTCCTACGTGTTTGGCTTGCTTCGCTTGTCATTCGCTTTCGCTTGTCATACGCCTGCGGTCCGTACTCTAGTGCTAACTGTTAGGTGTTTGTCTTGCGTATGGTAGAGGAGTAGTGGTATCTCTCCTAATCGTTTGGCTTGCTTCGTTTGTCATTCGCTTTCCCTTGTCATACGCCTTTCGGTCTGTTCTCTAGGGAACTGTGGGTTGTTGACTTGCGTAGGGTAAAGGAGCAGTGGAATCTCTCCTACGCGTTTGGCTTGCTTCGCTTGTCATTCGCTTTCGCTTGTCATACGCCTGCGGTCCGTACTCAAGTGCTTCGCGTCTCGCTTGGCTTCTCGCCTCGCCTGTCACTGGCTTCGCTAGATGTTCGCCTAAGGTGGGTGACTAGCTTGGTTAAGGAGCAGTGGATACACTCCTCGTCAGTGACACGCGTTGCCCGTTGCTAGCTTTCGCCTACAATTCGCCTACCATTCGCCTTTGGCATCGCCTTAGGTCGAATCTACGCGACTCATCCTTAGGGTGAATCACTTTGGTTCAAGTGACTCGCTACGCCAGTCACTTACGGTTTGGTACACGCACGAATGTGGCTTGTTCATCTTTGTTTACCTTGGCGGGTCGTTACTTGATTTCGACTTTGTGCTCTTCGAGTTCAGAGTTTTTGGTTCAACTCTCTTGATTGCATATCGTCAGAGTTGTTGTGCTTTTGTGAAATAAAGATTGAATTATCTTGTAAGTGTTTAGCCTAGTTTTTGTCTGGCTTGTTCGTCTTTGTTTATCTTGGCGGGTCGTTACTTGATTTTGACTTTGTGCTCTTCGAGTTCAGAGTTTTTGGTTCAACTCTCTTGATTGCATATCGTCAGAGTTGTTGTGCTTTTGCTCCGCCGCTTGGGTGTTTCACGTGTGTGACTCACCTCGTCTACGCTACGCTACTTAGTTGTCTTTCTGTAGGGATTCACCTCGTCTACGCTACGCGAGCGTCTTATCGTTTCGTCCGCCATGTACTCCGCCTTTTGCACGAATTGCGGAGGCAGGAAGTCCGCCTCTAAGGATCCGCACTTGTTATGTAGGAAGTGTAAGGACCTTTGCGAAGAGGAGTACCGTTGCAACGAGTGCGCTCCTCTCTCCGAATCGCAGTTCCAAGCGTACGTTTCCGCCATACGCAAGTCTGTGGCCGATAGGGCTTCGCTTCAGAAGCGTGCGTCGTCAGCTCAACGTAGGGAGATGTCTCCCATTTGTCATCCATCTCCGGAGGAGGACGTAGACATTGTCCTCACGGAACGGGCGGATGCATATGACAGGGAATCGTCAGTCCTGTCCGAACCCGCTAGGGGGTCGAAGGATTCGCGCTCCCCCCCTCCGCCGACGTGTTCCAGTTCTCGTCCGCGGACTCGCCCGTTGTCCCCTCCTTCGCCAGACAAGCGGTTGTCTCCGCTTAGGCTTAAGGTTGGCGGACCCACTACGCCCAAGAGCAAAAAGAAGAAGTCCAAGAAGGCTAGGTTTGACAAGGTCAATCCGTCCCTCCTTCTGGCATCCGTCAAGGATATGGTCTCTTCCTTGCTCGATGCGCGTCTGGGTCCGCGGACCTTACCCACTCACACTACGACTACGCTACCGTGTGAACCCAATGCGGATGTCGTACCTCAGGGTTCGCATTCTACGTCCGCTAGGGCCTCCGCTTCCGCGACCCCATCGCATACCCCTCACACCCTACGCGTTGTGTCACGGTGGTGTCACCCCCACGTGATTCCTCGCCGGAGCGTGACGTCCGCTACGTCGACGGGTCGAACCCTCCGTTCATCAGTATAGAAACGAAGGCTGGGGGTACGGGGTTGTCGGAGGATCCGCCAGTGGTTGACGCAATCACTATGTTATCCGAAGTGGCTTCATTCGCGGAAGTTCCACTTAGTCAAGTCAGCGTGGCAGGTCCGCTTTCAACTCTCTCGATTAGCTATCGGAAGATTTGTTGTGTCTTACGCTACGCTACTTAGCTAGTCAGTGATTCGCCGGTTATTCACCTCGTCTACATTCACGTGTGAGTATCTCGTCTATCGCTCACCTGCGTAAGGGAACGGACTGTCACTCACCTGTCTCTCGCCTTAGGCTCGATTCTACTTGACTCGCTTCGGCTAGCAAGTGACTCGCTTCGCCAGGCACTCGCGTAGCCAGTCATTCGCCTTTAGGTTGTCAATTTGTTTTGGCTCTCTTTCGTCAGTGGCTCGTCTCACTCGCCTTGCCTGTCACTCGCCTTCACCTACGACTCGACTTGATTGCCTCGTGTCGTCTGGGACTCGTTTCGCCAGTGACTCGTTTCGCCAGTGTCTCGCTTCGTCAGTCTTTGGACTTCGCACCCTTCGGGTTCGGAGCCTCTGCCTTCAACACTTTCGATAGTCTCTCTCGTCTCGCCTTGCGTGTTTTCACTTAAGCGTTTTCGTTCTACGTTTTCGTGAGTTTACACTCTGGGTGTTTTTGGAGTAATTAGCTATCAGAAGGGTTGTTTTCTTCCTATGTCAGAACTTCGTTCTTACACTTCTCTACTTTGCGTTTCGCGTCGTGAATCGACTGTCATTCACCACGCGCCTGTCAGTAAGTGACCTAACTGTCACTCACCTCGCCCACGTTAGTGTTAACTGATTGAGGGTCAATCTCCTGTCACTCACTTCATCAGCTTACGCGCGTGGGTCAGTGATTGACTATCACTCACGTTGTTACTTCAATATGTACTCTGCCTTCTGCACGAATTGCGGAGGTAGGAAGTCCACTATCAAGGATCCTCACTTGCTGTTTAGGAAGTGTAAGGACTTGTGTGAGAAGGATTTTCGTTGCGACGAGTGCGTGTTGGTGTTTTTGGAGTAATTAAGCTATCGGAAGTGTTGTTTCTTAGTGTCAGGAATTAGTTCTTACACTACCTTATGTAGGTGTTTCGCGTCAGTGACTCGTGTGTCATTCAGGGGCGGGATAGCGCAGTGGTTAGCACGTTCGGCTTCGGATCAAAAGGTCCGGGGTTCGAATCCCGCCAGTGGCACGGCAACTTTGTCTGCAGTAGAGAACTGTTCTACACGCAGTTAGGTTTGGCTGCAATGCTACTCTGATTTTCAGCGTAATACCAACCATGGTTCGCTAGTTCCAGCCGCTGCTCGCAGGTTTCACCGCAGTGCATAGCCACATGGCGTTGCGGGCTTTCTCCCTGCCATAATACTAGCAGCCGTGATATAAGTGAAATACTCTTGAAAGCGGCGTTAAACCCCAACTCACTCACTCACTCGTGTGTCATTCACCTCGTCTAGTTTACGCAAGTTAGTGACGCGCCTGTCGCTCATCTGTTAAGTGATTTGAGTGTCACTCACCTGTCACTCACCTGGCCTAGACTACACACGTCAGTGTCTCGTCTGTCATTCACCTACTAAGTGACTCGGCTGTATCTCCTGTCACTCACATCGTCTAGCTTACTCGTGTCAGTGGCTCGTCTGTCACTCACCTGTTAAGTGATTTGAGTTTCACTCACCTCCCCTAGCTTACATGCGTCAGTGACTCGTTGTCAATCACCTGGTAGTGTCTCGAGGGTCTCGTCAGTGACTCGACTATCAGTCACCTAGTTACTCTACTACCTCGGTGTTTGCGTCACTACGTACTCTGCATTTTGTAAATTTGCGGAGGTAGGAAGTCTGTTAGGTCTTGCCTTGTATGAAGTGCAAGGACCTGTGTAACGAGGGTGTCATTCTTTCGTCTTCAGACTTCCTGGAGTATGTTTCGGCCATTCGTAGGCCTGGTACTTCTTCCTGGAAGCGCAGTGGCAACGGAACGTGGCAGTCTTCAGGGGGTTGTGTCTCCTGTTCGGCACCCCTCTGAATCTTAGCATTCTTTCAGTTTGTTATTTAAGAACTGGTTCATCGTCCTATGTTTTGGATTTTGCAACAAGTCTGGAACTGTTACAAAACCAGGCAGCTGTTGAGGCTGGTCTTGCCTCACTCGCCTAGGAGAGCCCAAGGGCTAGATAAGCGAGTGTTGGGGGTGTACCTGAGGTCATTGATGCGTACAAGGCCGCTGACCTGCCTCCTCCTTCGCGTTGGGTTGGATGTGTCGGTCCTCAAGGACCTCATTAAAACATTCCGTTTGGTTGACGGCAGGTCCAGGCTTCGTCCACCTGAGTGGGACTTAGCCATTGTGCTCAACCACCTTCGCTCCGATACGTGAACCGCTCTCCGACGTGTCCCTTCTCCCTCTCACATGCAAGGTCTTTTTTCTGGGGGCTATGGCCTCCGCAGCGCGGATTTCGGAAATCCATGCGTTGCAGGCGGACCTTCTACGTTATGAGGTCAGGGAGGGGGGGATCGACCTCTCTTGAGTTGGCTCCCGACTTTGTCTGTAAGGACCAGGCAGCTTATGAAGCTGACCGTACGTTCTCTATCACGGTTCTGGGTTCTGACTCAGGAGATCTCTCTCTGTGTCCGGTGAGAGCCTTGAGGGTGTACCCACAGGCTGAGGGATGGCAGGCGTCGTCTGTTTCTTGCCTCACTCACCGAGGAGCACCAAGGAGCTTGATAAGCGAGCGTTGGGGGTGTATCTAAGGTCGGCGGTAATTGATGCGTACAAGGCCGCTGATTTGCCTCCGCCGTCGCGTTCCATCCCTCATGAGATCCGAGCAGTTTCAGCCACAATGGCTTATCACTGCAACATCGCGTTTTCGGATGTCATGGCAGGGTGTTTTTGGCGTTCATCAGAGGTTTCCGCCTACCATTACCTACGAGATGTCTCCACAGCAGATCTTGAAGGCATCTCTAGGCTGGGTCCTCAGGTCTTCGCGCAGACGAAGGTGGTCCCCCCAACCAGACCAAGAAGGGGTCATCCTTCTTAGACGCTTTTGAGACTTATTGTAAATAAACATGGTTTACATTACTAGCTCTCGTGTCTGTTGGTTTTTTCTTTAACTTCGCTTTAACACCCCCCTCCCTGTTGGGGTTTGGGGGGCGGTGTGTTGATCGGAAGTTGAGTGGCAGGGTTGTCTCTTCGATCCGCTTAGCGGTAGAGATGGTATCTCCCGGGCTGTGCCTTGTCCTCACCACAGGGTTGAGGACTCGTAGGTTAGCTTACACTCAGGGCTAGTCGCTGGTCTCGTCACTACCATGTATCTACTGACCCGCCTACTTGCGGTGGGATTCTAGGCAAAGTAGGTCTTGTCAACAGATAGGTATTTAAATAATAGTACGTTTTTGATTAAACGTAATTATTTATACTTACCTGTTGACTAGACCTACTTTGCCTTACCTCCGAAATTTATCAGACAGTATGGACGCTTTCAGTTATTCTTTCTTTGTTGTTCTTTCGTAGTTTTAATATACATTGTACTTACATTATTTTACGTGCACTAGTGTAAGGTGGTCGGACTATCAGGGTATATTCAGTCAGCAAATAAACTTTGGTTGATAGATTCCTGCTTTGCTCTTTATTTTCGAAGAACGAAGAACTAGAAACTGTGATATTTTAGTTGTTTGTTCTTCATAGAACAAAGACAGTATGGACGATTTCAGTTATACGTTCTTCGTTGTTCTTTTGTAGTTATAATATAGGTGGTCGGACAGTCAGGTGCAACTTCAGCCAGTATATACATTTTGGCTAATAGATTCCTGCTTTGTTCTTTATTTTCGAAGAAGGAAGAACAAGAAAAACTGGGATAGTTTAGTTGTTAGTTCTTCCAAGAACGAAAAACTGGACAGTTTGGACTAGTTTCGTTTTTCGTTCTTCGTTCTTCATTCTTTGTTGAAATACACTTACTGTACTTTATCTATACTAATGTAAGGTAGTCGGACAAGTCGTAAAAGTTGTTAATTTTCCGAATTTACGTGTTGGTCTGTAATAAATTTAATAGCGGAGAGAACCCTTGATGGAGCAGAAAAATCTATAATCAACCGGTGGCAGTTACAACATTTTACGCCACAGTTCCAAACCAATTTGCAACATCGTTTTACAAGCTTTTACTGCACATGATCGGTATCTGCAGAAATTCCTGAATGTCAGGGTCAATTCACGTCATGATATCGAAAAACGGCCCTACCTGATCGTTATCCTGTAAAAAACAAATGTTAAAGGCGATTAAATTATAAACTTTTCATTACTTCTTTGATGTCAATTATGGAATAGGTGTCCACGTAGTGCACGTGATTCAATAGTTAGAGGGGTTATGGGTTTGTAGAACATGAACATCAATATGTATACATCAAATCATGAACTGTGGTTACATCGTAACTGACTGTTAATGTGGATCGAAGAGTTCGCCATTTCATGTCCTAAACCAGTTTTCTCTGAAATGCGCATGAAATGTAACATTAAAATGTAACTAATAGCACTTTGAGTCATATCACGATGGCGTCATTTCAACTAGCTTTAACAAACTGGTGATTCATCTGTAAATCATTTTATTTGATATATTATCTTAAATGATTTCAAACGTAAAGGGTTTATAAGTTATAAACATATTTTCATCACATTGAGAATAATAATTTCTTATAATTTAGGATGTGCACGGACATAACCAACATATAAACATAAGAGTAACAGTATAATGAAATTTAAAAGAGTTTGTAATAACATTGAATTAACATTCAGTGTGCTGTTGGAGTCGTGTATGTCTAATGTTATTGTTGTGGCTTTGTTTCAGTCGTTAAAAACACTCGTTGATTGAAATATGATACTTGTTGGTGGTTGTGTTTCCTTGCTGCTTCGTTTAGGTTACCTCAAGCAAAATGTATTCAAGGTACATCGTATTTAAATAATAAATAAACAATTATATTATAATTAACGTTCAATCTGATGACACTTAGTTACTATTTAACATATTTTAATCGCATAATTGAATGTGACAAGCACGCGTGAGCAGGTATGGTAGCTTCAGTAGAAAATATTAATCCGAAAGTAAAAATATAATATAATATTTGTTTATATTTATATACACAATAGCTGTAGATGTCATTGACATTCTACCACCCTGATCGACCATCATCTTCTCTCTAGCTATATATACAGTGTTCCTGCACTGCAATTAGTTTGCGATAGATAGGATATTAATAAACACTATCGAAGGTAAAAATGTAAATAGATATCAATTCACATATTGAAATATAAGTTATATGCTCTCTGCTGAGTGGACTAAACAGAATCATGTAACCGGTATATATTCTCATGAACGCGACATTGACAGTTGATTGGTGATGGCACGTGGTCGTGTGCATAGCAGCACCAGGCGTGGCTCGTTGGATGGGTGGGTTACCCTGGGAATTTGAAGGGTGATTCCCTGTGCCACACTGAGAAATGAGTTGAGAGGCTCATGATGTCATCTTGGGCAAGGGACTTCGAAGTATGCCTCTGTTCACTCATCAGTACAATTGAATACCTGGTTTGGAAGTGAAGGAAATCTGTCAGACAACCTTTAAGCACATTAATTAGTAGCTAGGTTGCATACTCCAAGGGAATGAAAAAGGAACGATGTTTGACCTTTTACCAGGGTAATAATATGTTTCGCTTTGAGCATGGCCCTTCATGGTGTGGATATAACGCGTTATAAGTATCCTCATTATTATAACTTTCATCCTGTGAAGTTTACGAAACCACTACGCAAGTACATGTATGATAATGCAATTACATGCAATTTTTCAAGTATACTTTTTAAACAACCTCAAAACGAGAATTGCAATAGTTGTTAAACGATAGTTTAAACAGTACGTTAGAGCCGTATAATGTAGATTAGATATTTTCATATTGCCTGTGAATGACATTATAAGCGTGATAACACATCAGGCTTAGCGCCTAATCTAAGTTAAGACAAAACATTTGTTTTAACATGCACTGGACATGTTTTGCATCTATATTTAAATATCGTTTTACTGATTGATCATTTCCCTAAAATGTAAAGTGTGAATTTATATGAAATAAATTTCACAATGTGTGAAAATTGTCATGAATAAAGAAGTTGTTATCCATATAAGTTTCGCAATTCACAACAGTATAAATATAAAATTGGAATACTAAACATCTCTTGGGTAATACAATTGTTATGAACAGAGCAGTGATGTTGATCGAATCAGCTGAAGTAAATTGGGCTGATTAAGTTTAGTAAATAATTCGTGATTGCTCAATGGTTATTGTATTTTGATGTTTCTCAGTAAACATGTTTTACCTAACAATATAATACATAGGATACAATCTTCGAAGAACGAAACATATTTTTTTTGAAAAATGAAGAACTAAGCATGAATAACCAACCAGAGTTTACATACATACTGAGGTTGCAATATTCCATGATTGTCCGACCACCTGTGTATTGTAAGTGGATTATAACAAAGTTTATTAAGGATTCAAGTAAGTGGGCCAAAGACAGGATTCTACCAGCGATAGTCTATTTACTAACTGGCATTCAAATATCCCGTCATCGGCTGGTCATCTTACATTGGTGTAGGTTAAGTAATGTTATACGTCCAATTTTTCGTTCTTCTACAAAACTGGGATATTGTAGTTCAATCCAGTTTCCTAGTTCTTCGTTCTTCGAAAAATGAAGAACTAAACATGAATTATCAGCAAGGAATGAAGAACTAAAACAATATTATTCTTTGGTTGTTGGTTATTTGAACATTGAAAACTAAAACATTACTGTTGATTCAGTCTGTGTCTCCTGAAGGACGTTTTATTGTACAGTGTTGTATGTATATTCAAGAGTGAAGTTAAAGAGCTCGTGACATAGTTCTGTCAGCTCTATCCCGTGAACTCAATTACAACGAAGAAGGAAGAACTAAAATTGTCCATATATTCTAGATGAAAATGAAGCTGCTGCTTACTTCCGGTCGCCGACAGTAATACCTAGCCAACGGCATCAATAGTATGCAGTCAAGATGAGTAACATGTTCGATGCACTCGGCTTCATTATTTGATATACAGGTCAAGTTTTACAAAATGAAATGACAACTATAAGAGTCATCAGAATTTCAGTCGTATTTTAACGTTTTAATTTGATATTATTTTACAGCAGATGTATATATCAGCTAGTCGCATCTTCACCCATTTTCGGTGCAAAGATATTTCGACCATCTTATCTAGCTATGCATGTATGACCCATAAACTGATTAAGTTCATTCATACACTGTATTATTTTTCTCAAATGTCTTTGATCTGGATCGAGTTGATGTTGTTTTAATGTAAAATTTATGCAATTTTAATCAAAATAAAATCCTTATAAGTTTGCTATATATGTAATTTCTTCAAAAAATATTACCTTAGCAAAAGTAAGGAAGTAAAATCTTCAACATACCATCTTAAACCCTACTTCCATAGTTCACAAAATCACAACTGACAAATCCATTGATCCATTGTTATATTTAGTCATGACAATGAAATAACCCAATGGATACTACACTGGCGTTCAAAAGAAATGTATACTTCAACCAACAAAACTTTACTAAGAGAAATGTATTCATTTCCCCATTAGCAAACTCAAACTGACTTTATGAGTACAGGAAAATTCGTCCACACTCCTCATGTTATTAAGAGAAAAAGGTCGATATAAACTTTTGGCAATCATATTTCTTTCAAAAGGTTTAAACCTAAAACGATTGAAGAATATAGTTTAGTGTTAAATTACTCTCATCATAGCTTATCAACACTAAATTTGTATAACGGACTTTCTTTGATCATGCAATACCAGAACCAAAAGTCTCCTTCCATGGTTTCCCATCAAAATGTCCTGGGCGTTTTATGCTTTGAGGAAGCGTAATGAAATGTTAATAATCGCTCACGATGTTGTTCAATTGAATGAAAATACTCTAGGGCTGGTTAACATGGGTAGAAAAAATGAGTTTCTCCATTTTAAACAGAGATATCGTGACACAATTTCTCTTTTCCAACAGACGTATCCTAACCATTGCTAGCATAGCTAACGAACGATGTCTTTGTGTCTATGGATTTTAATTTGTTCTTGTGCTGAGATACTAAACCAGTGTTGATGTAGTAATTCCTTTTTGCTACCAAGATATTAAAAATAGGTCTGATGTAATAACATCTCTCTACGTTTGTAATATAAGTACTTCCAAAAGAAGACTCCAGTCACTATCTTAAACTGACACAAACGGAACATGTCATCTATAGTTACAAAATCTACTTATCATCCAAGGTTAAGTCATTGAAGCAGAGAACCCCCTACACAAGACCTAGGTTTCTAGTGCCTAAAACAGTACAATTAAACACTTTACTGAAATTATGAAGTATGTCCCTGCCAATAATTCGATGCCTGCCATAATATGTTATAACGTAATTTTATGTCAATATGATAAATTTGCTAAATGGTTTTACAATTTTTACAAATTATTTATTTAGAAACAAAACAACAATGTTTTTTAAAAATATTTGTCAGTTGTTACATTTCAGAAATAGATGCGCTTGCTCACTGGCTTCTAAATCGTTTAAAACGTGTAAGTTAAACTAGTATACATGTCGGAGCTTGTCGAGCTTTAAAACCGTTTATAACCCAGTGAACAAACATTATGAAATCAATGTTTTTATACATTCACTCTCTGCAATTTAAGGGATGTTTTAATCCGTAAATAAAATTTGAAAAACTTAAAAAAGGCGCAAAACATATACAGTGAATCCTTAAACAAATGTTTACTCTTGTCTAAGATAAAACCCTTATGTCCGCCGACAATAGTACCGCATCACCCACTTGTCATCATGCGCACAGGGTAGTTTACAGAAAATAAGATTAAAGTATGTAATATATGCTTCTTGCGTGTTGTATTAACTTTTAGCTGAATTACAAATAGAATTCTCGTTTATGGAAATTTATAGTGAAATTGTAAGTTTTCTAGTATCTATGATCAAGTATATAATGAATAAAAAATTAAAAAGTTGTTTTCACAAAGGAAATTATGTCGAATACTACAACTCGCTAAGAGTAATATATACATTGTAATGATCGGACTTAAACACTTATGACCAATACAGTTATTTTAGAACATAACCTACTTATCCTCTAGCTGTTTCATTTTGATGGACAGTTATCCTCTTACAGCGAGAAGTGTGGTTATAAGAGCATATTTGAAAAACTTAAATATAAATAAAACTTCCTGATCGTTTAATGTCACAATGTCAAAGGTGGAAACACAGCGTGTATACTTGTTTTTGCAATATATTATTTTATTCTGTCCAGTTAAAAGTTTCGTTATAAATGATGTACATTATAAGAACACTTGGTTTTCAATATTGGAGAATTGTGCACTGCAAACATTCAAACATTCAAAATATGGATAGTTGCATCACTTCATAACTCAAAACTTTGTGTAAGAGGAACGTCTGCTTTGAAATAATACAATGTATACAAATTATAAAGGCTAATGTGTTAAGTTGATAGTTCACCCTTTACCTAATACTGTGGGACTAGGCAGTTAATCCCTCTCCTCATATGGTCTACCATGATAGTTATAAAACACAATTTTGTTAGGACAGAACCTCCGAATCTACAATAACATTCACTTTGGTAATAATCACTTCTTCTAAACAGGTCTTGTAATGTATTTTACAGTCGTTTCAGAAGATGACTGAAAGGAAACTTTATAATTGACCGGGTTTGTATAAGAAGAGGTAAACATCATGTAATAAACGAGCAGATAGATCGTTGTAAAATTTAACACTGCAAGTGTGAATAATGAACTGAGAAATCTACAAACTGTACGAACTGTAGACAAAGAAGGTTATTGAGAATGAAATATACAAAGCGTTACCACAATTTCTCGTAGAATTGGTTTAAAAACGAAGTATTTATTCAATCCGGACATTATTAGTAAAGTTGTAAACATCTCTATTTAGTTAATGCAATATGATAAAGCTGTTTTCACAAAGAATACCTCCGTTATACTGAATATTGAGTCTGCGGGAATGTGAGAAATTGAGAATGTGCTATGCACATCAAGTTGTTGGTTGATGCACTGCTATTTAAATTTAAGTAACGTACATGACCAGAAGCAGATTTAAACTTCTGTATAAACTTCCTGGTTGTTTTGGTGTTAATATAATTAGAATCACGATTTGAAAGGGGGAAACTCATTGTTGATTGTTCCTGAATACGTATCATATACATGTAGATACATCTTTGTTGCTAAATTCATGATTATCATTCAGTTTTGAGTTATACTCAGAACAATAAGTTACGCACTACCTTATAACAATTTTAGGTTTTCAGTTTGATGTAAATAGGAGTGATGTTTAAACACACTGATATACTCAAAATCATCAACTAAAATAACTTAATATCAGTTGGACAATTACATTTTAATAACATTGTGTTATACCCCAATCCACTGTGTCTGCTGTGGCCACGGATCACAACAGTTTCTTCATGGAAATGTTTTTACGGCAGAGCTAGGGATTTTAACACAAATATACACGGATTTTGTACTGCGAAATGCGGAAGACACAGAGCATTCAACGAAGAAGGTACTGTAATTTACGAGTGACATACGAAATTCCTGCGGAAGACCTTTGCAACTATGGAATATTGAGGACAAACTACGATATTCACTGAAGAGATATTCACTGAAGAGCAACAAGACTTATCCGTTTTACACGGAAGAACTTCGGAAATCAAAAGAACACTTATGGAAGACTTAGGGTATACTTGCGGAAAACCTGCGGTAAGCAAGGAAGAGATGCGAGCAGAATGAGGAAGACCTGCATTAAGCACTGGATGATCACGTCAAAACTATGGAATTTCGTCTAAGGTTAAAGGATGTTCATTTGAATCGTGTATAAATGCCAAGGTTGGACCACGGAAGCTTCATTCGAAAATGGATTGGATCCAGAACAAGCAGTCAATACTGGAAAATATATAGAAAAGGCAAAAGATGTTATTGCAAAACCTACACTTGAGAAAGACAGCTTCTTCACTCTTCCATGAATTTTAAGGTGTTGTAGCACGCCGTTCTAACTGAAATAAAGTTATCTTTAATTAACTTAAATAAGAGCTTATCATACTACTGAATCAATATTGAGTTCTAAAGCGAAAATACATGGTTCAGGCAACATTTCACCAAAAAGTGGAAATTCTTCAATCTCGCCAAGATCTCGTCACGGCATTTACAAATTATGTTCTCGAGAGGAGTAGGGAGACGGCTAAACCTTCCGAGTTCTATCTCCAGAGGGTGCCACACTTCAGTTTTGGGATTGTAGAATATATAGAGACGGCAAGGCGTAATATATAAGCGACAGATATAACCTTTAAGCATTGAATAGTACTATAGTTTGCCCAGTGATTTAAAACCAAATCATATTTTTTGTGTTTGACAATGCCGTTTCAGTCCAAAAAGCCGAAGATGCCAGATAGGCTTACACTTTCGGATTCTCAAGAACCGGTTCAACCCAAAAAACTGACATTTTTGGGGAGGTAGCTTGCAAAATAACTTTTGTCTCTGTATATTTGGTTTTAAATATCTGGATTGGCGTTTAAATCTCGATTTTGGTCTCCTATAAAAATTCACAAATTTTATCCCTATAATGTTATTAAAAGTCAAGGATTAGTATTAATGATAATTTTCAGCCTTTAGCAACATTGGGAAATAAAACCATTCGTGTTAATTTCGATAAAATAACAACATTAATAAACTATAACAGATGTGACCTCATCATCATACTCTATCCTGTTAAGAATGAAAACCTCACAGTAAGTGTATTATACTAACTGTATGAGGTTTTGATAAACTTTTCCAGTGAATGGTGACCACTTCTTTTGAGACATGTTTATAATTTATAAAATCAATACGCATGAATATATTGAAAAGTTATCATTTACAAAGCATATGAGAGTATTTATGTATGGAGTTTTTACAAATATATGGATGGGCCAACTTGCTAATGCATACAACCTGTGGTGTGGTGTGTTACTGACTTCACTAAACCTCATTACCACGCTGCTATTGGTGAAATTTTCCCTGTTAAAGATCATGATCAAAGTGAAACATTCCCTAAATAGGAGTAAACTATCATACGACCTAACGATACCTCAACCACAGGAAATTGAAGATACCCAATATCTTGTTATTTATTAACAATGTATATAAAAGTATCCACTTTTATATACATTGTTTATAACAAGATATTGCGTATCCTCCTGTGACCTCAACTGACAGCATGAATTAATTTCCCCATTTTAAGACCCAGTAAGGTACAGGTTCCTTGATCTGTAGTATGCAAACTGTGTTGACATCGACAATGTCTTCATGAACCTGATGTTATTAATTATACATGTTGACTGTACATGTAATGTAGTTACTAGCACACATACGAAACTAATTCTCGTGTTTCGTATATTGATTGATACGAAATCATTTCATCACATCAGCTTTACCTTGTGGACACACTGGTCGTGACGGACGACAGCTGCATATAATTTAGGGCAAACTGACCGAAGTTCGGACACCATCCGAAATCTCCCGAACTTCGGACACTTTTCACTTGGAGCTAACCCAAAAATATCTGCAATAAATGTAAGCTGTGTCTTTCAAAATGTTCCTTTTTAATATGTTCTATTTTAATTTTCATTTGTTAAATAATTGGTAGTCTTTGCGTGAGGTGCAATTAACGGTAACATTAAAGAAATTAGCGAAATATATGTTTTTAATGAAAATGTAGGCGCACAATTAAGAACATATACAAATGTAGGAAGCTCCAGAATACATCAAATTGTATGAATATACCAGTAAAAACATTTATTCATTACAATGAAATTGCATATTGATACTTCTAATGTAATTCTGGGGTTAAGTATTGAGAATTCAATATTATGTCAAAGTGACCTTGGTTCGGATAGTTTTTACCAAGGATCGGACACTATTAAATGTTCTTTGTAACGACCTGTACATTTTTAAATGACTGCAGAACAAACTTTTGAAATATGTAGAAATATTAGTTTCACATATGACAACAAAATTAAGTTTGAAAATTTAAGTCGCAAGCGATGATAAAATGATTCAGCCAACCATGAGTTATCTGTTGTCATTGGAAGCAGTATCCTTAACACTGTGTAATGAAAAAGAAAGGAGGAACAATGTCTGTGAGCGTGTGAGGCCTTAAAGTGTAACAGTTAGTTTGTTTGGAGTCAAAAACGTAGGAGAAACATTTATTGTGCTATGTTCCTTTTGCAGCAGCGAAATGTGTTTGTGAAATTTTCCTTTTTGCATTTTTTCAACAAAACTAAATATGACAATGTCGAAACCATGTAGATGAGTGGGACTCCATGTTTAAACGTTGGAAAAGAGTGAAAGCCGAATTAGCAATTGCGCCGAATGAGTTGCTCACACCGACCCAAGTGAAACTTACTGCAGATTCAGGACCTGCCCTGAACACAGTGATATTCATTGGGTCCCCCTATGTTTATGATTTCGTAACGAAACGAAACGAAACGAACGAAACGAAATGAAACGAAACCGAAACGAAACCGAAACTAAAACAAAACATACCTTTTGTTGCTCCGTTACTATATCCTTGTGATGAGGACTATGTACATGTGTGCATACATAGGTGCGTTTGGTCTTGTCATAAGTTGAAAACAGTTGAAAAATCAGAGATTGCGGCTAAACCACGTGACTGAGGACTTCGCAATGATTTACTTTATTGCTCGCAAGGTCATTGCGGATATTTCAGAAAAAGTTGCAAGACTCTCGGTGCATTTTGAAAATTATTCGCATGTTAAAAATCGAAATTTGGATTCGAAATGGACCTTTTATGATTGAATCGATTGGGCCCAAAAGCTTCGCCAGGCGTGTGGCCAGTAAGGGTTATCAGACTGTAAAGTTTGGTTGAATTATCTGTAGCCGTTTTTGCTAAAAATGGTCCACAAGATTGGCCTAATAAAAAAAACAAAAAAACATACCAATAATAATAAGGATTTTGCCCAAAGGACTGAATCCTTAATTAGAAGTTTAGTGTTCACATCGTTTATGCGTCAGTATACATGCAAATGTGATTGTGACATCATTTATTCTAACGACGCATGCGCATGCGGCAGTTGCTAAGAATTTAGCATCGGAAAGCATGCTCTGAATAAAAAACAAATTACTTCAAGCAGTTTCATTGCAGATATTTTATTGTTCGTGGACTATTTATCGTGTGCTTTGGGATATAAAGAATCAGTTAGAGCAATAGTTTAAAGCGCTGACTCATGCCAGAAAAATAGGTGCTACTGTCCGAAGTTAGGTCAAAAGTGACCGAACTTCAGGCGAATTGATATACACAACTAAAACTGTTATGTTTCAGTTAATCCAAAGCAATTCTGAAATATTCATGTAAAAATAGAGTAAAATACTTCATATTCAATATTTTGATTTGCTGAAATTGATATATTAAAGATTATTATTTATACAACCTTTCATAATATTTGAATTGGATCACTGTCCGAGCTTCAGTAAGTTTACCCTATACAATAACGTTGACTGGCGGTATATTAAAACTGGATAACTATGACGTACAGAATATGAAGGTAGTAACCAGGAACCGAAAATACTCGACTTGATTTAGCACCTACTTGACCAATCTTAACCTTTTGAGGGTTTCATCTTTTGAAACCATTTTTTTTCCCCTGGTAACAATTTGGACTTCGTCTATTTGAAGGATAGGTTTTTGTCTATAAACTATGTGACCATACCTCACCAAATTTGGTATACTGGCTTCCCAGATCATATAGAGGTTTGCACTTTTTGAACTTTTTAATTTCTGTTTCCATGGCAACATTATGCACATTTGTCTTTTAGATAGGTAAAAACTTGAATTGAATTGGGGGAAGGAGGAGACACCTATCTTTATGAACAAAAACACCTTATAGTTTTAATTATATCCTGCTTAAACTGATTATTCAACTTATGTGGGGCAGGGCAGATAAGACTCTCCTGGTGGCTCTTGTTATAATCATGTGAACCTATTAAGTCCTCAGGGACATTATCATTATAACTTTGAAGATATTCAATACTTTTAAATTGTTTGTTGTTACATAGAAATTCCAATTTTAAAATTGGTACTTGTTATCACAATCTACCCATCAGAATTTAAAAATCTAAAGAAATCAGTCAACATTGTAATACTGACAAAAACATAGAACGAAATAGGATGGTAATTGTAGTTTATGTATGTTGAGAAGCACAATCCCATAATGGTAGGGGCTCGCTATGTTCAATAGGATACACACTTTATTTCCAACAAGGAAGTGCTCTTCTGAATTGAAGTTTTTAAAAATGTCAGCTTCCGTAAGTGTTAGCCTGTGGTTTTAGTAGCATTTATGTGTTCGTAACTACACTACATAATATAAAATGGGAGTCATTTTGGACCGAAAAGATTATAACAATGACGATGGATTTATATAGTTTTCGTTAGGGTGAATATATTACTGATGAGGTTCAAGTAATTAAAACATGTTGAAATGTGAGCATATACGATTAATGATGAAGAGTTTCAAATGTGTATGGTAATACAAGTTAGTGATGAATATAAGTCCAAACAGTAAGTATATAATCAACATGATGAAATGAGACTTCACAGAGCAAATGATAAAGAGCTTCAAATGTGTACTGGTGAATAGAGGTTCACACAATTAGTACACAATTAATATGATGTAAAGAAATGGGACCTCATAGAGAAAATGATAAAGAGATTAATAACTTATGATGTATATATTAATGTGAATCATCAAATAACATAGCACTTATATCATGTATGTCACTGAATGAATATACAGCATAACAGTGATGAAAAAATGAGCAGAGAACATAAACTCCTCAAATGTTTGTAGAAGTTAACTGTTTCTCTTGTATTACTACCGTTATCATAACCCAAACATCATAGTACTAAGATGATAGCCACGTTTACCTGTGCCTACCTACCTCGTTCAAATCAACACTTGAAGTATACTTGCTACAAGAGACTTTAATGCAAACACCACTTTTCATAACATGAAACAAACAATTTCAGTAAAGATTGGACCTGAACAATAACACAATCGTTATGATTGTTGAGGATATGTGATTTCCTTAAAACGATATAAATAATATAAAAAAAGCCAAACCAAAGCCATTGTCCTGTAGATAAGACGAGTAGAAGTAATTATGTTTAATTGTGCTACTTAGCTGAAAGCTTTAGTGCATGATCCCAGGCAAACTTATATATATAATAAATAACATAAAGGTGTTTAAATGTATAGATTGGTCTAACTTAACATTAGTTTCAATATCCTTGAAACGCAATTGATTGTGAGATAACTTCCACACCTTGGACCTCCGAGTGAGTTGGACTATGTATCCTCGCTATAGAACGTCAGTAGAAACGGGTTTATTTTCTTGTCACATTATTCCCTCCACAGGTGACACTTTACACGAAACAAGCTGTTCGGCTTGTGCAGCAGCTCAGTTCCACGGACTATGGGTGTCTGTAATACTTTTTGTAAGACGTTGGTTGTCAAATTTATAACAGAAGTAATTGAGATCCCAGGATATATTGGTGGGAATATAACATTTGTTCAACAAGTTGATCTAAGGTATATTAGTGGATCCTGTTGGAACACATCTTTCTCATCCTTTCAGTACTTTATGATATTTATATATCCAAAAAATCTTTTACCAGATGAAACCAATAATTATTGTCCTTAAACTTGACTCGAAGTCAAATTTAAAACCAATTCCCATAGAAGGTTAGGTATTTCCCCAATATTGGGATATCATTTCGTATTCCAAAGTGTCTGTTTAGCAAGGATATGAGTCATTCTAAAATAAAGTGCACAATTCCGGACACACAAATTTGAAAAAAATTATGCAATTTTCAGAACATTTTTTTCACAAATATGAAGACATATCATTAAAATATGAGAAAAGTATAAACGCGGGGCTTAATTAGATATATTAAGTCTGTGGCCAATTTAATTAATTACCTAGTGTGACCATGAGTGTCTCTCCTGTAACAGTTATATTTTGTGGTAAAGTGTAATATAGTGATTATTTCAAATTATTCAAGAGCATGTTAAAACCTTGTCTTTTAAGGAGTAGGCGTATCACAAAATGTGCTAATAATTAACTTAGGGATTACAAATAATAGTGACCAATTGTTTGCCTAGGAAAACAGAGTGCGAGAGTAAATTTTCAAAACCTTTTGATTCCAAAATAAGTGACTTTGTAATAACAGATGTTACTGACATTGTCATTCTTTCAGGATATTGTCAACATTATATCATCAATAACTAATTAAGAAATAAGTGATGTTACAGGAAATACACCCTATGTTAGTGACAGGCAAACTGAGAGAGAATCCCAGAATTCTCCTGATATCTCAAGACATTGCCAAATTGTATTGGTTGAGACACATGTAATATTAAAGGAATGACTCACAATAACACTTTTAGTTATGTGACTTCAATTATATTAAAAATAAGGTTACAGTAAAGACATAAATTGTTACGGAAAAGACAATTCAATAACATTTAGCTATGTTCGATGAGATTGGATTTGTCATTTAGATTAAGCAAAGCAAAACTATAAATTTCAATCATAGCTTCACATCTACAATGAACTAGTGTATGCACGTTGTATTTATTTTCTGTATTGGTAACATTTAAATATTTTGTTACAGTAAAGACAAGTTTGTGTTACTGGAAAAACATTAAAGAACAAATTTGAAAATTATTGTGAAAAGAATGATTAAAAGTTTAAATGTAACTGAAGCTATGGTTGTAATGACATCTGGATAACGTCTTCTCTTGGGTACTACTGAATCCTCTGCTGACATATATATATATTGACAAATCAGATTTTTCTGGTGCCACAGATTATTTTGAAGATGAGGACGGTTTTAAGGAGGAAATGAGTAAATCAGAGCATTGCATGTTCTAACAGTATCTCATGAAGAAACAAAAGTGGTGGTCAATATTCCTTTTCCCCCTCTCTGCAGAAATTTTAAATGTTTGAATACGTTATATACTACGTTTTTCACGCAAAATATCGATTGATTGCTCTGCTGTAGTACACCTGTAATCTGAAATTCAGAAATGGTTTGCATTTCAGAAAGAGGAAGTCCCCAAGATGTTGTCCAACCAAAATTTATTATCTGTCAGACAATTTGTTTTGTTCATGTGCATATAAAAAACCTGTACCCTCCTGTGCATGACGTCCCATATATGGGACGCTGATTCTATCATCAAAATAACACGGAAACAAGTATTTGAGGTAAAAATAACCATTGATTCACTTTATTGCAAGTTATGAACTATAAATTCTCACAATTAAATGAAAATCTGAGAGGTCATGCATAAATAGGTAAAGCGAATTGTTGACATATGGTGACTTTGGAAATTTCTATTTTATTGACTTTTGTGAAGTTTGAAATGTTGACTTTGATAATATATATATTGAGTTTGGTGAAATGGTGATTTTGAAATGGATACCACTTTGGTGAAATGTTGACTTTGAAAAAATTATAATGATGGTGAAATGTTGACTTCGGAAATATTGGTTGACTTTTGTGGAAGTTTTACTTTGAAAAGATATATTAGCAGGGAGGCAATTTAGTAGAATCGTGAACTTTGTGACCAGTTCTTGAAATTTTGCATGAAGATAGGTTTGGGTGCAAGGTTTTCAGAAGCCATCGAAAAACAATGTGAGATCGCCCTCTGGTGGCCTGTTTGCACAAATCCAAGATGGTCTCCGCAAAAAATACTGAATGGGATATGCAACCTTTTTGTAATCTTTTCAAATGTGTCATGTTATATATCAAATGAAAGCTCTTATTACAGGCTTTCGAAAATTGTATAGTTTAATAGGGTTAAGTCCTTTCATATTTGGGCTATTTTTAAAAAAACGGTCAAAAATATAGGAAAATTGTTACCGACATCCAAATCTTCATGTGTTCTACAATAAGCTTTGATTTACACAATTAAATCAATGATTAATTGTTTTTAAAACAATAAGTTGTTATATATGTTTTTAAACAAAAATGAGAAAAATTCATCTGAGGTCCTTCAATTTGTAATTGACTGGCATATGGTGTCCTCCAAGTAGTACAGGAAGTGCATGGCTCCAAAACAAGGTTACACAAACATGTATGACGTCATTAATTTTTGTGATTTATGCAGACTTTCGATGGAAATAAGGTAACTTCACGAAATAATTTGTTTGATAATTGCAGTTTTAAGAGTACTGAATTTGTAGGGTCCTCCTTGCAAACTTCTGGACTGAGATAATACTGTTCTTACTGTTCATCTCCAAAGTCAGACCAAGAGCCACGGTTTGAAGTTTCCCTATCTTATATGAAAAGGCATGTTACCAAGAGGCAACTGAATTTCTGAACTCTGGCCAGGTTCCAGTGATTGTCGGAGATTGCCTCCATCTATATCCAGCAGAAAAAAAGTGTCAATGTCTTTTCTTTTTGTTTTAATTGTGATAATCTTCCGCGGATTCTATGCTGTAACAATATAATGTCTTTACAGTAACAATACCTAGTGTAAACGTATGATGCTTGGATCTCTGTGATTATCATAAGAATTTGAAGTATTGCACATGAGAATGATGCATTACGTTTAATAAATCTTGCATTTTTAACTTAAAAATAAAATTATTGTAATAAGATTTTAAACAAATAAAGATGAAATGTCTTTGCTGTAACAGCTTTGACCTTTCCTGTAACAAGGCTTTTGTTACAGGGAAAGACAATGAATGTTCCCTCAGTTGCTTTGAACAACCAATATTGAATTACAGACTCTAATTCTTTCAAACTAGACAGCATGTTTGAAATAAGTGTTACAGGAAAGACATTGATTAAAAATACTCTCATAATTCATACCTTGAAATTAACTTTGTTTTAAAAAGTATCTGTCCGTAAAATATAACACTGACCATGACAGGACTTTTTTCCTGGTAGAAACTTAGGGATCATCTATTTGTTTTTAAAGATTATATGGCAGTGCCAGTAAAGACATTTTATCCTGTGACAAACCTAAGGCAGTGTAAACATAATATTAAACCTTAGCCTACATTGAGTTGATACACATAAGAAGTGCTTAAATTGTTTTTACTTTCAACCACATGGGGAAATTATAATATTTAGATTTTGTTTTCAAATGGCAGACGTTTCAAATTGCATTTCTCTTTGCTGGGCCATAGCAAATTAACCACTTTAAAATCGTATTAATCAATTTTAAAAGTAATAGGGTCTATATTTACAAAAGAAAGAGTTATTTTAGTCATAGTAGATGTTTACATTTATATTAAACATAAAAACAGCTCAATCCTTGCTATTCTCGCTGATTTATTCACCTTAGCATATGGAGCAACAGGAATTGTCCTAATTTTTTAGAATGACTCAAATATGTTTATGCATTTGCACCTAAATAAGAATAAAAGCGATATACAAAGTGCCACAAATGTTCTGCAGGACAAGGAGTGGTAAGTGTGTTGTATCTAGCAATGTCGACAACTAATACATTTTAATTGAAATTCCACATAAAATGTTAAGCATGACATATAAATACATTGTCATTGGAATGTGATTTACATACTCCATGGACTATTTGTTAAAAAATACTTAACAAACTGACACTGAGTACAATAAGAAGAGAAGTGTGCACATACACACCCCTAAAAAGAAATCAACCAATTGTTCATAGTTTTAAAACAATTGTGTGATACCAACTGAGATTTTAGGAAATATTCTTATCAACTGCCACTTCTGCGTCATAACTCTTATCATATCCTCTGTATCTAATGTTAAATTAACACTGTCGCAAATAGCTTTACTTCCTTGTTGTTTGAAACACATCATGGCGAGGATCAGGCTTGAGTGGATGTCACCCGTCTGTCTCCTGGCAGTCTGTGTGATAAACTGTGAGTGTTTCATCTTTATTACTGATGCTTACTATATGTACCAGACGAATTAACAATATCGACGTGAGGTGCCTTTTAGGAAAGAGTGTAGTGTGGATAATTATTATTATTATTATATTATTATATATTATGATGGAAACCTGAGATTCCATAAATGATCAACAAGAATATAACATAAGTGAGAAGTTCAAATTCTATCAAAAACCTATTTTTAAACTTATATATTGACGAAAATTCAAACTCTCTACCTGCACCGTAGGTGAGATACAGACACCCTTGAAAATTCGAGAGACTGTTCAAATTTGTGGGTTTTTTTTGTATTTTCTAATTTTTAATAATGGGTCTAGCAGTAACATGTTTTGGGTATTTATGAACTTGTGGAAGTGTTACTTTGATAACATATTGACTTTGGTGACATGTTGACCTTTAAAATATATTGAGTTATATGAATTGTTGACTTGTGAAATATTCATTTTAGTGAAATGTTGTGTAGTTGAAGTTTAACTTATATAAAATGTTAACTTTGGTGACATGTTGACTTTAAAAAAGATGTTTTGAGTTAAGCGAATTGTTGACTTATGTTGACTTTGGAAAGTTCTATTTTATTGACGTTGGTGAAGTTTGAAATGTTGACTTTGATTATATATATTGAGTTTGGTGAAATGGTGATTTTGAAATTGATACCACTTTGGTGAAATGTTGACTTCGGAAATATTGGTTGACTTTTGTGGAAGGTTTACTTAATAAAATATTGACTTTGAAAAGATATATCGAGTTTGATGACATGTTGACTTTGGAACTATTGGTTGATTTTGGTGAAACCTTATATCAAATGATGTGTTAACTTTGGTGACATATTGACTTTGAGAAGATACTTTGAGTTAAGTGAATTGTTGACTTTTAAAAGATTTTACTTTTGTGACATATTCACTTGAAATATGTATTGTTGTTGAAGTTTGAATTTAATGACATTTTGAAAACACTAATGTCTGGCTAAACTGCGTTTCAAACAGTAAGCATTAGATCATTTGACTACGCTGTTGCCCCCAATACATCAGTCACCGAGACTGATGATTTATACACAACTAAGTGCAGGTTACAGATATATGATATATTACAATTGTGTATTTGTGTGTATCAGAATACCATGTCTATGTAACGAGCGTGCCGTGGTATTACGTAACATGTATATTCGGTCAACTAACCCTTCACAGAAGTTTCAACTCATTAAGACCGACAGATAATCAATCACCAGTTCAACGGCTCTGACCTAGCAAAAAGCGATTATTACATGAATGAGTGAACAAAAAGCACAAGGATGTTGTCAATTGCGAAAATAAAACAGTCCATTTCTTACCTCACTTGTTTGACTCGATTTCGAGCGGTTTTAATCATTGAATAGCACATAACATACATACGTATATACATACCGTATTCGCCGTAATAGAAGCCCTGGGCATTTAAAAAATTGGAAAAAGGGGGCGTTTAATAAAATCTCTTTAAAAATTCGTAAAAAGGGGGCGTTTATTAAAACAATGTCTGTTGATGTCCAAAAGAAAATGAAACATCGATTTTATTTCAGGTCTTAATCAAATAAGTGTTTTAAATAAATAAAAAATATATAGTTAAATGTCGCAGTTTATTATTTGTATCAAATTCCAACCGGTACTGATACACAATTTGCAATGGAAATTGAAACTAATTAAAACTCACGAAGATACATCGAGTTATTGAATCCGCCATCTTGTCGCGTCATTACTCTTATCCAATGAAACTTTAGTTCACTAGGAATCTAAATATAACCACCAATGAACGGCAGCATAAACACAATCAGCTGATAAGCAAATGTTGCAGAACAATTATGTAAACACTATTTCCGGGTCATGATATTCTTTATTTAAATCACATTGACAACTACACGTGATCATGAACAAAATAACGTTCACGACAAATTCGCTGTCAGTGAAACATCAGTAAAGCAAGTCGATACCAAAGGGGGGCGTTCATTAGGGGTCATTTTTCGCTAGTCAAAAATGGCTTTGGGGGGCGTTTATTAGGAGAGGGCGTTTATTAGGATGAATACGGTACATGTATTTATGGTAGTGCTCAGTTGTCCCTAGCGTCAAAATACTGTATTGTCTCTTTTAAACAAGGGATTACTTCGCAAATATTATGAACACTGATCTAATTTTTATTATTCGTTTGTATCAATAATCAGCGAAATGTTTTACTTTTAGAAATGTTGTGATGTAGTAATTCAGGATGTCCTCATTTGTTGCGTTATCAAATTCGCCAGTACCCAACAAATTTTTATTAATTCGAACTCTTGCAATTAGTCTCCAATTTAGATCTTGGAATGACCCACTCACTGTTAGACTGTTGACAGCAGTGAAGGGGAACATGCAAAGTCTGTATCAAAAATGTTCTTAATCATTGATTTGTTTACAATTTCGGCCGCTTTCTCAATACAATACAGGGTTTATCAAAGACATCTTACGATTTTGACGGGTATTATTTATGAAAAGCCTTTTCACACAACTGTATAGATATTTAGTCAGTGTTTAATATACTCTCCGTTTTGCATTCAAATGAAAATAACCAATAATGAATATGCCACTCTTTTCTAAAATCTCAGAAAAGTATTTAGTGTTTAACAATATATATACTTTTATATATATATATATATATATATATATATATATATATATAAGAACTAACTACCCTATATCGCTACCGCCACAAAACCATACTATAGCGCTACCGACCTATATATTTTTTTAAATATTTTTGGAAAATAAATATTACTGAACTTGAATAGGAGAGTCATTTTAAAATGATATGTCAACTAATTTTTTAGAAAAATTTATTTTTTCAAGATATAGCTTTTTTGCCGGTAGCGCTTATGATTTCATAAGTATTATATGACTATAGCGCGACCAAAGCTAACATAAGTACAAATCGACTATATCGCTACCAGA
>CAKZFU010000062.1:0-11604 GCA_936450465.1 Gibbula magus | reverse complement strand
CCCCCTCATCCCACTTCAGCACGTGCATCGACAGTATTTTCATTGTCAGAAATTTTTATATTGAACACTCGTATTCAATTGCAAATAGTAATACACTGCTGCAGGGGGCACAAGCACACCCATCATCGATCACAGCAACACACCCATCATCGATCACAGCAACACACCCATCATCGATCACAGCAACACACCCATCATCAATCACAGCAACACACCCATCATCGATCACAGCAACACACCCATCATCAATCACAGCAACACACCCATCATCAATCACAGCAACACACCCATCATCGATCACAGCAGCAACACACCCATCATTAATCGTCTTCACAACACTGGAACAGCGAGGGGCTGCCTGAGAACTGCGAACGCAGGTCCTCACTGCACAGGTCCTTCAGCTCGTGAATGATCCATTCGAACTTGGCATGGAAGGGGGTGCTGGGCCCGAAGATATCCTCGACTCTGCACTGGCCGGGCAGCAGGTAAGAGCAGCGGGCCACTGCCTCGATGAACTCGATCTCGGTCATCTTCATGAACCTGTCGCTCTCGATTTCGTCGACCTGGGTCATCATGGAGCAGTTGAAAGCCAGATAGATATCCCGCTCCTGGATGTAGGTGCCGGTGATGCCTGTCCTCTCGATGACCGACTTGAACTCGGCCAGGCACATGAAGGACTTGTTGCCCGGCTTCACCTTCAGCTTGGAATTCCTCCTGTACAGCTCGCTGAAGATCGGCTTGTACTTCTTCACCAGGAGGTCGTTCTCCTCGGTGAAGTACTTCTAGAGCCTCCACTTCTCGCTGGTGCAGATGGGGCTGGCCATCAGCGGAGTCAGGTGGTCGGTCAGCAGCAGGGTCAAGCTGCCCAGAATGGAGTCGGCCAGCCCGTTCTTCTTGAACTTCTCCTCAGCCAGCCGCACCAGTGCCTCCATGAACTGGAAGCGGATGAGACCCCTCTCGGGGACCAGGCTGTTGCCCTTCCAGTCGGCCCCCGACAGCGAGTTGGTGGTGATGAAGGTCAGGTCGATGATCTTGAGGGGGGTGTCCTTGGAGATGATTTTGGCACAGTTGCAGAACTCGGTGACTGCGTTGCTGGAGACCGCCCAGATGTCCCCGTTGAAGGGGCTCCAGGAGGAGAAGTGCCGGTACAGTTCTTTGATCAGCTTGTAGTGCTTGTAGAGCAGCTCCTTGGCCCTTTCCTGCTCGCCCGCATTCTTGATGAAGTTGGTCAGCTTCGAGCACTTCCAGTCCCGCTCGAAGCAGTTCTTCGTCAGCTGCTCGTCCTCCAACTTCCACTACTTGGACCACAAGGAATCCTTATAGCACCAGGCCTTCTTCTCCTTCTTGTTGATGAGGCCCACCTGCCGAGGCAGCACCGACACCACCAGCTAGTTCCAGGCGTTCACTAGCTTCTTCGGCTTCCCACTTCGAGTCGCGATCCTCTCCACCTTGATCTCCGTCATCTAGTTGTACAGTTCATAATTGTACACCAGTGGCAGCCGGATGTCGATGATGGCTGGATCGGGGGCAGGGGGCATTGACGTGCACGGGCCGGTCGGGTTGGCTTTCCTGTTTGCGCCACTGGCAGGCTCCTGGTCCGTGAACTGCTGGTGGTTCCAGGTGTAGAAATACTTGTACTTGCGGGGGGGCACCATGGTCTTGTAGCGGACCTGCAGGTCAGTGAGGTTGATGAGTCTGGGCTGGTACTCCTCGAAGTCGAAGTGCAGGTAGACCAGGTTCTTGTCGTCGGCATTGGGCTCCGGCACGCTGAACTTGAAAGTCTGTTCGCGCCAGCCCTCGCAGATCCAGCACACGTTCCTGAACTTCTTGGGCTCGAAGCTTGGGCCTTCCCTCCTGAACACGATCTCGTAGCTGTCGATCTGGCAGGACCTGATGGAGTGGAGGGAGGTGAGGTCCTTGTCCTCGGACTGGTAGAAACCCCTGCTGTCGACATATCCGTAGTTGCCGCCGAAGTGGAACCCATACAGGCACCGGTTGGAGTAAAGTCCATCGCCTATGGCCTGGGAATCGGCCTGCTCGAAGTTGTTGCAGGAGAAATCAGCATGCACCAGTGTCTTATTGTTGAGTAGCAGACTGGCGATGTTCTTGGCACAGGAGTTACGAGACTCCCCCAAATTATTCAAGGAGTAGTCCAACACCATAATCGACTTGTTCTGTTCCATGTTCTTGATGACTGCTACTGCCCCCTCCTCACCAATCCGATTCTATGCTTAAGGCCAGAATTACCATTCCGAGGTAGAGTTCTTCCAGGTTCTGGGTCTGCTCAATCAGGCTGCTGAGGGCAGCAGCACAGGCTTTCGACAGCAAGTTCTTGCGCAGGTTCAAGTACTTCAGATGCCTGCTCACTGCTGCGCTACTGAACAGGGCTTCTGCACCTTTGTCACTGATCAAGTTGCTTTCCAGGTTCAGGTGCTCAAGATTGGACTCCGGGGAAGACACCAGAGTCAGCAGTTGCCGGTTCATGCTGGCGACCCGGTTGAAGGACAGATCCAGCTTGGTGATCTCGTTGCCGAGGCTGTCCAGCAAGCAGTTGAAGCCTGTGTCAGTGATCCTGTTGTTTGACATGTCGCACTTCTCGATCATGGTGGCCTCCTTGAGGCCTGCCGAGATGGCCTCGATGTACTTGTCGCCGTACAGATGACCTTTGATGCTGAGCACACTGTGTTCTCCTTGGAACTTCACGAGGCCGATGCAGCAAGGCAGGATGCCCAGTTTTTCGGCCTTGGCCAGCATCCGGATGGAGGGATCCTTGTCGGGCTGCTGGTTCTTGGGCTCTCGAGAGAGGATCCGCTTCCTGCTGACGATTTTTGCCAGGTTCTTGTGATTGGTGTAGAACTTGAGCTGCGAGGACCTGCCGATCAGGTTGTTGCGAAGTGTCTCCTCCTGGCCCCCAATCTGCTTCTGGGTCTCGCCCAGCCCCCTCTCCACTTCCCGCTCCTTCATCTCGTGGATGACGTCTTCGTAGTTGCTCTGAGTCAGCACCAGTGTACGTTGTTCATATATGCCTGCAGGAGGTAGTCGTTGTTGGCTGATCCCCTGAGTGGGGAAGCAATGGAGGAGAACAGGATGCGGCTCATCTTGGGCTTCTGGTAGTATTGTTATTTGCGGACTGACAGGGTCGGCTGTGCTGTGTACCTGCATGAGATTCTGGGCAGCTGGATGTTTTCCTTGCCCTCTGCGCCTTGTTGCATCCCGGCGGCTTTGGAAGAAATGTAAGAAGGTCTATTATAGGGCAGTGATCACTGATATATGTCCAACCATACTGCTCTGTGGGTCAGAAGGTGGAGTCCTCAGATGGCTGCTTGTGGCCCTTACTGATTGTCATTTCGTTCTTGAGAGTGATCAAGATCTTCTAGATGGTGACTTCGGGCTTCCAGTTGGTCAGCAGATTCAGATTCTCCACTCTGCCGTTGCTCTTATTCACACTGGGCAGCACTATTTTGGTCATGAACGACACAGCAGGTGGCTTGTAGGGGTAATCAGGCCCACAAACGATCCTCAAACTGTAGATCCTCCCATCGAATGCAGTGTCGTAGGGGCCCAGGATGGTGCCTGTCCAGCAAGTGAAACTCATATCATCACCTGTATCATCTAAGGTGCTACTTGAGTCCAGGCCGTAGCTGACCATCCCGTCACCTATGCCCTTCTAGCCCTTCTCGAGTTCCTCCAGCAGCCTGAACTTGCGCACGATTGCTGAATATGTATGAGACTACTTGTCATTTGCTGCAGTCCAATGAATATATTAGTGGGCCGGCTGTGTCACAGGGCCTCTGCAGTCAGTTCCGGCTGTGCCACAGGGCCTCTGCAGTGAAGCCAGCTCCAATATAAGTATTCAGTGGATCTTATTTGAATTTTTCTTGGGCTTGTCCAACTGCTTGGGTGGGGGCTTATTGATTGGCTTTTTGTCCTTCTTGTGCTCAGGGAGTGGCTCCTCCTTGACCTCTGGCAGTTTGGCCTTGGCCTCGACCTTCAGGTTGTTGCTGGACAGCCAGGGGTGATCCAGCACCTCCTCCATGGTCAGCCGGGTCTTGGGGTCCGTGTCCAGCATCTTCGACAAGATGTCCACACAGTTGTGACTCAGTGTTTTGGCGATTGGAGCCGGCATGTGATACTTGCCGGCCTTTATGGCCATGATCACGTCCGAGTTCTTGTCGCCTGGGAAGGGCAGTTCCCCAAACAGCATGCCATACAGGATGACACCAGTCGACCAGACATCGATTCGACCGTCAACCTTGAGGTCTTTCGAGGGACTGAAGCACTCGGGGGACATGTAGCCGAGGCTGCCGATGTCCAGGTCTTCCCAGGTCAGGGACTTGATCACGCCTGCAATTCCGAAGTCGATGATCTTGATCTTTCTCTGCTCGTGGTTCACCAGCAGCATGTTCTCGAGCTTGAGATCTCGGTGGATCAGGCCGTTGATGTGGCAGTAGTTCATGGCCTTGGCGATCTGCCTGATGAAGCCCTTGGCTTCCTCCTCGGGCAAGCAGCCCTCCTTCTTGAGCAGCTGGAACAGTTCTCCGCCTTCCAGGTACTCCATGATAATTGCAACCCGCATATCCTTGAGAGTGAGGCAGTTGTAGATCCTCACAATGTTGTCGTGCTTTAAGGCCTTGAGCGTTTCGGCCTCCACGAAGATGTTGTCGATGTCGGCCACTGACCCCACCTTGTCAGTCCTGATGATCTTGATAGCCACTTTCTCAGAAGTCTGGCGATGCCGAGCCAGCAGCACTTCGCCGAACCCACCTTCGCCCAGCTTGTCGATGATTTCGTACTCCCCGAAGCACCCAGCTGGGTCGTAATTTTCGCCGTTGGAGGCGTAGAGGATAGCCTTGTTCTTGACGAAGGCCAGGTCATCCTCGAAGTACTCAGCCCCCTCAGCATTGAACAGTCTGAGGTGAGGGAAGCCCAGCTTGCTCACAATTTCCTTGAAGGTGTTGAGGCGACGACTGATTTTGAATGGATGCGGCTTGGCATCAGGCAGTCCGTTCTCATACACGTAAACCTAAGTGAGGAGGGGCTTACAATTTTCTCTGGCTCGGACCGCTTGACTTCGGGCTCGTCCTCAGGGAAGAACATACAGGCGAGATTAAAGTATGATATACGGCATGAATCGATCTATGTGCATGCTGATCTGATTGCCAATAGTCTGTCATCAGTATTTGGTGTCCATGCATCATGTCGAAATGTAGTGCTTGTATTTGGTCTCGTTCCTTTTCAGGATCTCTTCCAGTGGCCCGAACATCCGCTTGAACGCTCCGCGATCGATGCTCAACACTCTGCAGCGGGTGACGCACTTGATGCTGGCCTGTCGGGGGGTGTCTCGGACCAGGGCGATCTAGCCGAAGTAGTCGCCCTCCTTGAACTCGAACACCTTGGCAGAGTCCTTTTCGGCAATGAGGCTGCCCTCCGCGATCATGTAGAACTTGTTGCCCTCGTCGCCGTGGTTGACGATGTAGGTGCCGGCCTCGTGGGTCTCCTCCTTGAGGATGTCACAGAGCTGCTCCTTCTCGTAGGGGTCGACTTCAGACAGGATTTCCACTTTGGATAGAATTTCAGTGAATTTGCGCCTTCTCTTGTTGGCTGAATCCTCCACGATATGTTTGAAGGTCTGTCGGTCCAGCCCATACAGGATCCCTGCCGAGGAACAAGCAATCGAGGCGGCTCTGGGAGCAGTGTACATCAGGGCCAGTTCCCCGAAGTAATCACCGACCTTGTAGCTCTTGAGGTAGGTGGACTGGCCGCCGATGATCTTGGAGCAAGAGTACTCGCCAGAGCCGACCACGTAGAGGACTTCGCCCTGGTCGCCCTCCTTGATAACTTGCTGCTGGGCCTAGAAGTGCTCGATGGTCATGGCGTCGGCGACGATGTTGAGATCCTAGTCCCCAAGGTTCTCGAACAAGATGGACTTCTTGATCAGCTTCATGATGGTGTCCTTGCTGTCCCCGTCCTTGGCAATCACGCTAGGGGTGAACTCCTCCTTCTTGTTGAACATCCCGTACGCTTCTGCACTGATTCCTTGCCGACTCAATTTCTTGTTCCGGTTCTTCTGTCTCCTCAACTCTAGTTTCTTGGCGAACTCCTCGCTTTCCTTGGAACTCTGTTCCTCGTCTTCGTCTGAGTCTGCCGGCTGTTCACTCAGCTTCAACTTCCGCTTTTCTGTGTCATGAGTATGAGTACCGATCTGGTCATCCATGTAGGTTTTGGCGAACAGGAGCACATCAGCAGGCCTCTTCTTGACCATGGCTTCCATGAGTGGAGTCACCAATGAACTCACTGTGCTCCTCAGATAGCCAGAAATCTACACCTTTTTTTCTTCCATTATAATTACAATCCGTTTTTCCATAAGTAGCAGCCCATCTCCCCTTTGGCCACCAGCTCAGTGGCTGCCCAGCCAGACCATCAACAACCCACAAGCACCCTCGACTGGCTTCAACCAGCAATCTTCTATAAATCGAACTCAACTGGAGAATACTCAACTCAGAGCTCAGAGATGATGTTCGATACCTTTGGTGGTGCTCGTGACACAACCCCCCCCGATAATGGGTGGTTGCCCGATCAGACTGACCCTGTGGACGGAACCCAGCCATTGAGGCTGGGCGATGGTCATGCAACTGCAACCTGATCGACTATTTATTGCAGTGAAATCAATGAAATATAATTTTATTTATCGATTTACTGATACCATGAAATCGCACTTCATCTACCCAACCAACAACTTCGGCCACCACAACAACACCCAATACTACTTCTACCATAGCTATGTGAATCAGGGCAACAATTGGAATGGGTTCGGGCTCCACCAAGTCGAAATCAGGAATGAGTCTGAGCAGGTTGTTGAAATTGTTGGCTGGCACATGAAGGAAGGCCGCGTTGAGGAGGATTTCAGTGTCAGGGATGTCAGGCCTGGACTCTTCTACACTGCCAGGTGTGTCCCCAGTTCCTGGGGCACCTACAAGGCAGTCATCGGGGCCGTCACCTTCAAGTTCAAGAACACCAACCAGTTCTTCACTCTGGCCTTCGAAGACCCCTTCCATGACTACGTCAACAAAGGCTACAAGGGCCACATTGAGGAGGGAAGCGACCCAGTTCACGCCATCGCCCAGCTGCGAGATCATTCCCCCAAGCAACAGGCTTGGGGCAGCTACGAGTTCAAAGAGTTCGATGGTAGAGGCAAGTCGGTTATCACCATTGGATGCAGAAGATGATCATATGAACCTTATCAGCAGCTGACCCAATTACAGCTAGATGTTCTCTGAGTGGCCGAGCTGTAGGCCTCTGTTACTTGTTGAGTGATCTGATCAGAATGAGCTATTATATCTCATAACACTGCTTGAGCACGGCAATGCAGACGACCAAGCCATCGTACTTGTACAACATGCTGCAGGTACTTGCGATTTAAATTAGGACTTCAGACACCTGGTAGTGTTCGACTTGAGAACGCAGGAGGCCTTCGACAGCAGTCACATCCGGGACTCATTCAACCTGCATCCACAGACCACTCAGCAGGAGATCGACCAAGTGCTCCAACTCGCCAACAGCAAGGCAGACCACAAGGAGTAGAAGTACAAGGATTTGAAGAAGGTCAGGAGGTACTTCTTCATTGACGGCCAGCCCATGCACCCTCAGTATCACAGTCCCCTCCTGCTCACTGCCCTCCAATGCATACCCAGCGACCCCACCAATAAAATATACGGCCTCGACCAACAGTACGAGGGCTTCTATGCCGACTACCCCTATGTGTGCTATGTCAGGGCCGATGTGTAGAAAGCCAAGTAGCAAGGGCCATCTGAGAAGCAGGTGTAGATGATGTTGGCGTACCCATACTGCCGGTTCCCTACCGAGATCATCCCTGGGAAACTGTACCTGGGGAATGTGTACTCGTCGAACAGTGAGAAGCAATTGCAGGACATGAAGATCAGGAACTTGGTGGACTTCATCGACTATGCGGCCATGGAGGAGCAGTACCGGAAGGTCCCCCAGTTCAAGAAAACAGACAGCTACACCTACATTGAACTCCCTTTCAATGCCGAGGTCCCCGTCAACGTCAACTTTGATCAGATCTTTGCCGATCTAGTGCAGAGGGCTGGCCAGGGCAGAACTCTGCTGTACTGCAGAGATGGGGAAACCCTGTCTGCTGCCTTTGCCATCGGTCTGCTGATGTACCAGGCAAACCTCGATATCACCATGGCTTCATTGAAGGTTTGCCAAGCCCTGGGGAGGACCAACGTCACGAAGTGGATCTACACGCAGCTGTTGGTGTACAAGCCCAAGAAATGATTGTAGGTGGTGAGGGCTTGATCTAATGATATTTTGCCATAGGCAGTCCCCTGGCAGTCCCCTGGCAGTCCCCTGGCAGTCCCCTGGCAGCATGCATGGATAAACTTATTACTATATCGGCATAGAATAATAATCAGATAATTAATCGATAATTCAAATGAATTCTCAATACGACAAGTTGATGAGCGACTATCAGATCCCCCCCGGAGTGCTCTCCAACGAGGAACTCAGGCTGCTGCAGCAGGGGGGCATCCGAGTGGATGACAGTGACGACGAGGCCGAGTTAGCAGGCAATCGCAGTTTCAACCGGGTGACTCAGGTTCGCAACCCAGGCCTGCAAGCGCATGCCCCATCCGAGTTCGAAGCCTACAAGCAGATATACTAGAATGAGCTGTCGAAGAAGTAGAAGCAGATCTGGTACTTGCAGAATGAGGCGGGGCATCGGGAAAAGGTGTGGGAGGCGGAGAGGATGAGACTGGACCAGGAGTACCAGCTCGAAAACGAGAAGATACTGGCGGAGCTGAGGAGGGCCAGAGCACAGATCATCCATAGCGAGGGGCAGATCCCACTCATCAAGGAGTCTCTGCACCGGGTCAAAGAGATGCTGTCGGGCATGGAGTCAGAGTCGATTTACTTGCGACTGAAGGACTTGCCGGAGCGGGATCTGCCGCCGTCGGAGTGGCTGCTGGTGAACGTGTGGGAACTGATCTACCCCTACAAGAAGGACCTCGAGTTCACCAAGCGGGAGGCCTCCAAGTACCAAGAGGAGATCAAGATCATTAACGATAAGCAGCACTCGCTGCTCAACTAGCTGGAGCACTACCAGCGGCTGCTCAACTCCAAGGACGACGACGAGAAGAGGCACTCACTCAACTACGACAATAACCGGAAGTGCCTGGAACTGGAAATCGACAAGCTGCGGGAGGAGTGTGAGCTGCTGCGGGAGAAGGGTGCCCGCTTCGATGAGTTGCACCGTGACTACCAGTTCACCAAGCAGGAAAAGGAACTGCTGGACGAGAAGCTAGGGTTCTACGACCGGAGCCAGCAGAAGGACACCTCCGGGGCCCGCATGGGCCAAGAGGAGGCCCAGCGCCGCAAACTCGATCTGCTCACCCAGGACAAGGAGTACCTCACCAAGGAGAACATCGAGATGATTGAGAAGGTTCGGCGATACGAAGACCGGCTCGACAGGCTTGAGGGAGAGCTCCTCAACGAGAAGAACAGGTCGCAGGAGCTCTTCACCAAGCTGCTCAGCATGACGGAAAGCAATGCATCGGTGACTGAGGAGAAGATCCTGCGGCAGGTGTCCGAGCTGAAGGACAAGCACCAGTACGAGATCGAGATGACGAAGAACAACTTGGTGGACATCTACGAGAAGCAGATCCGGTTCCTGAAGGAGGCTGGCGACGAGAAGGAACTCAAGGCGGAGACCCTCGAGCGGGAACTCCGGGAAAAGCGAAGGGAGAGCGAGCAGCTGACCATCGAGACCAGGACCTTCCAACGCAAGTTCGATGCTGACCTCTCGGAGGCACGGGTCAGCCTCAAGATCAAATCTGAGGAGCTGGACAGGATCAATAACATCTACCAGGAGACCCTTGCCAACCTCAACTCGCACAAACTCGAAAACCAAATGCTGCATGAGAAGCTGAATGCAGTCAAGGGGCAGATCTATCAACAGGAGGGGCAGCTCAAGGATGAAATGAGTGGCTTGAAGGCTCAGGTCGCAGTCCTCCGCGAACAGCTCGCCAACTACGAACTCATTGAGAAGGAAATTGATGAGGCTGTTCTCTCCCTTGGCAAACTCAACCCCAATGGCAATGAAATCTTCACCAATACTCTGGCATCTGTGCCTTCATCGAGCAAGCGGAGGGTCCAACAAGCACTCGGACTCGCCCAACGGCTGCAAGCCAAGCAGAGGGAGCATGAAGAAACCGTCGAGTTGCTAGCAGTCAAGGACAAGCAATTGCAGCAGGCCGAAGAGTAACTGAAAGTGGCGAGGTCGCTGCTAGACAAGACCAATCAACCTTACTCATACCTAGTGTCGAACATCGAGGAGAGAGAGAAGGAGATCATGGGCCTGCGGGCAGAAAATCGGAAGATGGACCAGGACTACCAGAACATGCGAGAAGAACATCGCAACATGACAAGGCAGCTTGAAGAGGCAGAACGAGATATTCAACGGATCCTCTTGAAGCGGGAAAGCATCCAGAATATCCAGAGGATTCTCATCGACTTGACCAGGGGCCCCACCACCTCCCACCAAATCAGCAACGCGGTCCAGGAAATCCAACAAATTCTAGGCTCCCACGCTCAGAAGCCGGTACAGGATGCCCCCAAGAGACCGGCTGCTGATGGAGTCCCTTCCTGGTATAAGAAATTGGCTGAGAAGAACAGCAGGTGACCAAGCCAGAACCGATGTGTCAGTCTTTATTCACAATAGTGATGCATGGATTAAAAATCATTGGAGGGGCTTAATCTGGGGAAGCAGCAACTGCTCATACATATTGCATTTGGAGGTGTTGCTGTCTGACTTCCGCTTTGTCATAATGTGCTTTTGTGATGTTCTTGAGCTGCAGCTGCTCTGCCTGTGCTTGCCGAGCTGAGGCATCAAGTTTTACATAATTATGCGCTGCTTTCTGAGCTGCATGGACTTGCCCTGTGCCATGGACTTGTTCTTGGTGGCTATGTGATCATCCCACACTGCCTGACTGCTTCTCTTTACTGGAGTGGTTGTTCGGGTCGCACATGAGTCGATTCTTCTCGAGAAAGTGCATAGCAAGGGGTCAATTTGCTTTGAATCCTCCGCTGAAGTGTCGATATCTTTCTCCACTGCTTTGATTGATTGAGTTCTTGTGATTTTGGGGACCGACTTGGGATGCTGGTCCATCTTCGGGGCTGTACCGACCGGCTGGTCTACCATCCTGAAGAAGCTTGTGATCTGGGCTTCTGGCAAGGGATCATGGTCACCTGCAATCTCTACATTGCGGTTGCAAATGCTCGCGTGGGCGGTCGGGTGTTTGGAGAGTGCTGAACAGAGCTTTTTGCCGGTCTTGCGGGTGGGTCTGTGGAAGAAGTCGCCAGGGAACTTGCTGGTGTTGAGCTTGATGGGAGCCAGGTGGGCAGTGTGGCACTTGTGACTAGGATCCGTGTTGATGTACAGGCCAATGAGATGTTCTAGTTGTTTGCTGGAGGTCCGGGTCGATTCCTGATCCCCTGAAATCATTTATTGCCTGAATGTCTTGTATGAAATATAATACTAACGTTTCCTACAACTCCCACTCTCCGAGCAGCATTCGACACAGGGTT